>VZRR01008870.1:370279-391099 GCA_013398015.1 Oreocharis arfaki
GGGCTCGCGCAGGCGCGGTGACGTCATGGCGCTGGGATGGGTGTGACGTCATGGCGCGGGGAGGGGGTCGGGGAGCGGGTGCTGCGCGCTCTTATCGCCCTTATCGCTCTTATCGCTGTTATCGCACCCGCGGCTGGAGCCCCCGGGATAGGGGCGGGAGGATCCCGCCGCGCAGGTGGGCGAGCGGCGGTGACCGGGCTGTGGCAATAAAGAACCTCTGTGCGAACCGGGCTGGTATGGCTTTGTCCCGCGCTTTATTTTTTTTGTTCAGTGTATTCGAAGGGGATGTAAGTATTTTCTGCAGCACGATTCAAACCGTCTTTGTTGTTGGGAAAACCGCTCTTTTTTCCCTAAAAGCCGTGAATTCGCCTTTTGGGAGCGCGCCTTCAGACGCTCCTCCGGTTGTGCGAGTTACCCGTGGCGGCAGTTCCTCGCAACCGCCGCGTAAAAGCAGTTTCCGAGACATCGGGTGAATTTTAAAACACCCGAGTGCTTACCTGATACTTTGTTCCATGGTTTTTAACATGTTGCGCAGAATCCTATATGCGAAGGGAAGGTGGAAGTTCCACGTGTGTGCTTTTCCAAGTTTTGGAAAACTTGGATGGTTTGTGGAAGCAAGCAAAGCTCTCCTGAAGGAATTAGTCAGGAGCTCTTGCAGTTTACAAAAAGTATTTATTTCTGTCAAAGTACTTCAGCACACATGCGGCTTCTTAAAACTCATTAACAGAAGTAAATTATGGAGTTGTTCCCCACATAGAGAAAAACTGTCAGAGCTGAATTACCTGATGAAATGGTTTAAAGGTTGTCTTTAAAACATAGAGCTGACAACACTTCACCTTGTTCCCATCTCCAGACATATTTAAAAGGAAAAAAAAAATCAAGAAAAACAGTGAAAATAATTACGTCTAATTAATTATGTTTAATAATTACATCACTGCACAGTGCTGTCCTATAGGGTGAGAGACATTCCTGTGGGTCTGCGCTTTATCCCATACAAATCTTTAAAAAATATTAAAGCCAACATCTGCTTTTTGGACTGCAAACAAAAAGTGGATATATTTAAACTGTTCCCTAAATTTCACACAGCCAAACCTAGGCACCCATTTTTTTCCTTTTGCAGGCCCACAAGGCTGAGTCCCACACAGGTCACTCAGTAAGAATTTTTAGAATATGGGTGAGTGTTCACTTACACCTTGAGCTGAAATTGTTGTCTGCAGAGCCATCACGAGAAGTTAACATAAAAAAAAAAATACACAAGTGCACAAAGAAGAAAATTGCTGGTGATGGATCCCTTCCTGAACTGAGGCAAATGCTTTGGCTGCTCCAGCAGTGTCAGCTGACAGAGGTCTCTCCTTCCTAAGGATTCTGAGTGCTCAGAGTCACACCAGACCACAGTGCCCAGGTGTGACAGCTTGAACTGGGAACAAGGAATTCCAGGCATGATATATGGGGGCCGTTGTGCGAAACTGTTGTAATAGAGCAAACCCTCTAAGAGCTTCAGAGGACATTTGGGCTGGTTTTGGGAATAGGCAGCACATAAATGTGGCTTTCTGCTAGAGGACAAGATCCTGGGGCACAGGTTAGGGATTAGTTGTGGTCCTGGAAAGGAAGTTTCTTGGAAGACACCAAACAAAAATGGGCTTTTGCTGAAGAGAGGTGGTTCACTCCCTGGCATCTAGGGAATGCTAGTAGGGATCTGGCCTACTTGACAGGTCCTGCTATCTTCTAGGAAGGAGGGTAGTGGCTGCTTTATGTGATGGACTGAGCTTTCTATTTTTTTGTTTGTTATGGGGTTTTTTTCTGTCCTTGAGCAAAGAATGTGCTTGTTAGAGCAGCCACAGCGTTCATTAGGCTCACAAGGAGCAAGATGGATCTATCAAACCTGTCAGTTGTCCATGCTCAGTACAGGGGGAGAGTGAACATGGGTCCTGCCTCCTGTTTGAGTTGCAAGAGAAGAATCTATCTGACCTGGGATTTGTGTGGAGATCTGGATCATAAAAAGTTGCATAGTGAGCCAGCAAACGCAGCAAAGATACCACTGCATCAGCAATTACTGGAACAATTGAGAACTGTGCTGTAACTCTGTTTCACATTGAATGGGCTCAGGAAAACATGAGCATTAGTCTGCCAGCAGCCAGAACCCCGTAGCATGATAATCCAAGCAAAGCATTTACAGGTATGTTTGTGATCAGAAATTCCAGCCACAAGTTCAAAAGTAGTCATTCCCTTTCATAAGCAAGCATTCTTGATTTTCACCTGTGTACCCAGTATGGATCCTTATAGATTCTGGGATTAATTTAATAATTCTGAAATATGCACATCTAACATCTCATCAGAAAGTATGTAACCATAATGTTTGACATACGAGCAGAAGAAACTTGGCACTTGAGACCTGGAATGATTTGCTGGCAAGGTAATGGTCTGAAAACAGATCAGGGCATCAGTCATTTCAGAGCTGGGAGAGAGACTTCCTGATTGGGAAAGAGCGAGGAAAGGACACTGACTATTCACACAAGGAAATTCCCTACAGCCCCTGGCAGCCTTCCCCAAAGCATTGCATGTGTTTAAGCTGCCTGTCTGTGAGATTCTGGACAGCCAGGTTAAGGTTGTGTACTTCTATGTTAACCACTATTTCATTCAAAAAGTCCTAAGGAGTAGCTGACTGCAGGCTTGGGCTCTAGCAAACTTATTTCTTAAAATTTTATGGGGTTTTCAAGTCTTATTCCCCTGTGGTCTTAGGGTTTACACATAGGTCTGCACAGCATGAACCACAGGGCAGTTAAGTTGTTCAAAAGTTGGTTTTGGAACAATAGTTCAATAGTTATCAGCTACAGCCAAAGAGCCCTTACAAGGTTTTCATTTAAAGGTTTGATGTAAAAGGTACATGATGATGATGATAATGAACCAGAAAGTTCAGTGGTTTGACACTGTTCTGTTATCCCACAGATGTAGGAAGCCCCAAATCCTGTGCCTCAGATTCCAATTATAACAGAGTCCTGGGTGCTTTGATCTATAACCCAGGTATTAATTCCCTCCCTCTTACAAAGTTTGAGAATGACACTGAAACAGATGATGAATATGAGCTGTTAGTACTTTGTAAGAGAGAATATTGCAGGCCTACCAGGTTTCTGAAAAACTGCCATATTGTTTAGGTGTGCGAATTCTGTGAACTGAAAATAGTTCATACTTTGGGCAGTAGAAATGTGTTTTGGTTGAAGTGAAAAGAGACAATGTTTTGATCACAACAGGCACAGACATTTTCAGTCCTTGTAAAAACTGTCAGTGAAAAGAACCCTAAAAAGCCATCAGCTGACCCAGAATAGGTCTGGATGACTTTTAGCAAAACTCTATAATTAAATCAGCTCAGAATCTACCGTATGGCAGGGCAGGCTGCAGCTGCAGAGCTCAGGTGTAGCACACAAGTTGTGCCACACTGTAATTAAGGAGGCCAGGTTTCCCACGAATGCTTGTCTTAACAGGTGACTGATGTTTGTCTGGGAAGATAAATCTCCAACTGCATTTTTAAGTTCCTTCACAGTGTCAGTTCTTCATTGCTCAATGAGAAGGGGACTCTCACTGCCACCGTTCCTCACTGAAGCCACCACCAGGTCTCTTTTCTGCAGCCACTTCTCTTCAAAAAGCAGTTGGAGCTTATCTCTGGGATCTGTACCTTGCCCCCATCTAATTCTGTTGGAATTGGCCGCCAGGTTCAAAAGTTCCTGGGAAAGTTACATATGTGTGTGAACATGGCAAAATGTCATTTCCTTGGGCAGCAGGCTGAGAGCTGCCTCTTTGGAATGAGGAATTTGCTTTCACTGCCCTTGAGACATGGGGACCACATCCCCTTCCTCTGACACTCGGCTCCCACTGGCCCAGGGCCGGTAACCAGACAGGTCTTGGTCAAGGGAAAAGTCCCTTTCCTCATCTGACCGTACTCATAATTAAACAGAAATTACTGTAACACTACTGAATATGGGCATTAAACTAACCCAAAGCTGACCCAGTCTGATACTGTCAGAAGTATCAGAAGTCATCTTCCAAAATCAACTTCCAAAGGTGAAACAGTGCCGGGTAAGAATAGCTGACAACATCAAAAGAGAGAGGAATACTTTAAAATTACACAAACCCTTATTTAATGGAATTTCTTCAGCTATTCCTTGCCAGTCTGCTGATTTTCCCCTTCCTTGTGTACCATGTAGCTGTGTCTTGATTGCATTACTGGAGGTGTTTATTTCTTTTCTCCCCAACTGCAGCTTCTCCTCATTGATGAGTATGGATTAAATTATAAGAACTGTGGAAGAAATCTCTCCAGGATGCTTTTATTGAAACTTTTTAAAATTAAAAATGTCTTAGAGGGGTTAAAACCAGGTAATAAAACCAGCTCAAAGTTCTGATTATCTTTTCATCATTTGCAACCATATGCTAATCATGCACCTATATAGAGAAATATAATTAAAAATCACATTATCAAGACAATATCAAAATGCTAAGTACTAGCACAAACAAATGAAAAATATTTACTTTTTTGTTTTCCTTTCATGTCTTTCTTTCCTTCTTCCTTGCATTTCTCACTCTCCTATGCTTTGTACAGGATTTTTAAGCTCTTTTGGCTAAACAGGTGCCACCCTAATAGAAACTCCAGAGGGGCCCCACAAAGCACAGCAAATGCCCAGAGGAGCTTTGGTAGAGATAAATGGCAGCGAATACTTCATTGAGAGGAAATCCTCATCTACATCATCCCTGCTGGGTGCTGAACTTGGAACTGGCAGTTGCAGCTTTGGAAAGATCCCTCAGACTCAGCCAGGCAGTTTTCTGAAACCACTGCTGCAGGGTGCAGTGACAGTCAAAAAAAAGCCAAGGCAGTATTGGGTGTTTCAGGAGAGGCTTGAAAACAAGAGAAGGTGTCATTTCGCCTCCACGTAAAACTCTGGTGCCCCCACACCTGGGGGGCTGGGACGTTTTAGGCCTCCCCGTCTCCAGGAGGATGGTAAAGGAATTTCCAAAGGAACAGAGAGAGAATGGCAACAAAAACGATCCAGGGATGAGCCACCTGCCTTGCAAGGAGAGGGCAAAAGGCTGGGACTTGTCAATTTGCAGAGAAGACACCTGAGGTAGGGCATGTTTGAGGTTTACAAAAGCATGAAGGTGAAAACAGGATGTTGTTCAAACCCTGCACTAGTGAAGCTAAGGAATGCTCCATAAAGCAAGTAGGAAGGTCATTGAAGACATATACATAATCCTACTTTCAAAAAAATATTATATACACACACTGGATAGCAAACTTTTTGAGTACTGCTGGCACGGGAGGCTTTGGACACAAAAGTATCAGCAGGTTCAGAAAGGAATCCACACATTTCAGGGATGACACATCATTATAAAAAAGCCCTGGATGGAATAGGCAGGGGTGTGCTGTGGAGCATGGCGGGTAGCTGCTGGGGAAGTGGAAGGGTTGCAGGTTGTGACTAGGCTTTCATGCACTTTCAAGGTTATCTCCTACTGCCACTGCTCTGTTTTCATTTTCAAAGGTGAAAATTCAGTTTTCACTGCAAATTATACAGTCAGCTTCTCCATATTCAGGTAAATCACAAGAGTCAGCACACCTGGAATTCAAATAATATCCTTACCCAGGAAGGCCACGTTATTGATCTCAGTCTTCCCTCTCGGGTAGGGAGGGCTAGGTGAACCCATTAGGGCATTTCTTATATTCTCAGCCTCTTAGTTTTACTCTGTGTTTCATTTTTCATTCCCAACTTTGTCCTTTATTCTGTCCCCATTCTGCCACCAATTTATTTTCCAAACCCTATTTATGAGGTTTAAGATATGTAATTTTTCTTGCTGCATTTCCCAGATCACTATTCTATTAATGTTCAGTAATGCAATCCAGAAGCTGACATGGTTTACAGTTGAAGGCTTCTAAGACACAGCTATGGCTTTACCACTTATCCTTTAGCCTCAGGGTAAGCTAAGCTTACCACATTTTATAACTTTAGAGGAGAATACTAATTCTGTAAATAATTATTTACTAAGTATTTCATCTTCCTCCTTGTCATCCAGCTTTTTTTGTTTTTCTCCTGGTTTTCTCAGCCTACCGTTTTTTTCAGATGGGGTATACTTTCCAGAAGAGTGAATGCCCTCTGCCTGATCACTTAGTTACTGCCCACTTCCTTCTCCCTCTTATGCCTCCACTTTCTGAAGAGTTATGCTGACACCACATGATTATTCACACCCAAACTCCAAGGCTTTCTTATCCTTCAAGAGCAAAATCACCGGCAATGGAAAGAGTTGGTATTGACTTCCTGGTTCAGACCGGCCAAGTTACAGTTGAGGAACTCCTTGCGAACCTTTTGCCTGCAGGAATCCAAACCGTAGATGGTTTGCAACAGATCTTTGAAGTTTCGCAGGAGAAAAACTCCTGGAGCGCAAAGGTGTAAGCTTTTCCATGTCCCATGAAACTCTATTCAGGTCTTACAGAGGGGGAAAACTGGGAGAAAAATTCCCTTTTTTTCCTATGGCTTGTGTTGGCAGCAGGACTCTGACAGCCGTCCAAGGGGACCAGCCATGGGCATCCTCATCCCTGGCAGTGTCCACAGCACTCACCATTGTGCTGGGAGCCTGACACTCTGGCTGCAGCTGAAAAGCTGTTGTGAAAGTGAAGTTTGGAGACAGCAGAGAGAGAAAAATACTGCCATACTTTATAACAGCTCTCTCTAAACCCAGTACATGGTGTCTCTCTGATCTCTGCCTTCATGGACTCTCCCTTATTTTGAAGAAATTTGAGCTGTACTCCCTTGATGGTCACCTGTGCACGGCACGTGGTCCAAATCTCAGCAGAGACTTCTGTGAGTAGCTTGGGGCCTTTTCATTTGGGAGCAAAAAATGTTTCTGCAAAGGCAATTTTTCTTTTCCTTGGGAAAAGGCACTTGTGTGCTAAGTGTGAGACTATATTTGTGATTGCTGTGCTATTTGCTCTCACTATTGGAACGTCAGTGGAGAGTATAACAGAAGGTGGGAAGAAGCAGGAGAAGAATTTTTATAAAAGGACAGGAGAGTGACACACAGGTGAGCAAATTGTTATTTATGTTGCAGTAAAGTGTGGCCCCCAGTGTCGCTTTGCTCGGTGTTTTTACATCAGGCCAATATGCTCAGCTTCAAGATTTTTTGGCCATCAGTGCTCATCTGGAGGCAAGACTTTGCCCTCAATTTTCTCTCAGCTCCAGGTGTACTGCAGCATCAAACACATTTCTCTGCTCTTTCACCAGTGTAAAATATGTTATCGTAGAAGCACAGGAAAACCAAGGATTGTGGAAATACATGAACACTTTCTAAAGAGCTGCAAATGCCTGTTCTAACCTCATCTTACGCATGGTGACCCCTAGTCAGAAGCTCTGTCTGATGCTGGTCATGTCCTTAGCACGAGTAATACAAAAGAATCTAGCAGAACTGAATTCTGAGGATTATATTTTTACTGTAACTTAAGGAGGGAAAAACTTAAGAAATAATTAATTTTTCTGTGAGGAAAATAGCCAGAAGTAACACATGTTGCTGACAGTCCACCCAAACCTCCATCCTGTAGGAGGCACAGGGGCAGAGACGCATCTCTGAGGCCAGCCCAGAGCAGAAATGCACACTGGTGTCTTTCCCGTGCTGTCACCATTCAGATCCCTCAGACTCCCTTGCTGTTTGAGTTCTCTGTGAGGATTTTCCAGTTCCATGGTATCTATTTTGTGCTCCACACCCACAGGCTTCAGCTGTGCCTGTGCTCAGTTATTACAGATTTAGATAAAGGATACCTCTTAGACTGGAAGCTTGAGTTCAGTCATAGTAATTGATTATTTCAAATTAGAGCTGAACAGGGCCAAGTGTTTTCTCCTTTCAGAAGAAAGGAGATGGAGTCTAAAATGCTAAGTACTTATTTACAGTAAGTGTCAGTTCTGTGGGTAAATCCTACCGTGAGTGGAAAAGCTGTGACTCATATGAGGCTTGGTGGTGGTTGTGTTGTCCTTCCTTTGGTGCCTTTGGTTGGAAGTATGAAGATAATCACAGAGCAGATGTGGCCCAGAGTAGCTGTACCTGTCCAGAAGCCTGTCAGCTCGAGGATGGGAAGGGCATAAAGACCAGGAATGGAATATGTACAGGGAAAGGCACTTGGTTTGCCTCTTCTGTACAGATACAGCCAGTGCCCAGCTGGTTGGGTTAACAAGGATTTTGACAAGCAGTGGTCAATTCTGCTTTCTCATCTTGGGCGTTTTTAACGAAGAATCACATACGAATCATCTCATTAACTTCAGGCCTCCGTGCTCTCCATCTGAGCTAGTTTTCTGGGCTTCCTTTACAGCCAGTCAGAAGATAGAGACACTTCTGAGGCATAATCACTCTGGATATGCTGGGGAGGCAGCGAGGAGCTCCAGCAAGTTTCCTTTTAAAAAAATAGAGATATTTTTCCTTTGATCTTTCAAAGGGGGATGCTTTAAACTCTTCTGTTAATACACTAATGGATGCCCTAAAAGAAAAGGAGAAGATTACTAGCTTTTAAAAAAGTAATGAGAAAGGTATTTTTCTCCTTGTCTGGCTTTCACAGAAGAGAAAAAGCTGTCTCCTCAATATTTTTCTGTGTTCTGGAACCAGCAGGCAACACGGAGTTAGATAGGGATCTGTCTGACTTGGAATGTGAGCTCCTAAAAAGAGCATTGCAATTTGTAGCTAGTATTTAACAACTGGTTCAAGCCAGAACCTCTTAAAGACAAGGTTCTCAGCAACTTCCCTCCGCATCCTGAAATTAAACATTAACATAATAAGGAAGTTCAGTTCCTAACTTAATCTAACTTAATGGACAAGCACATGTTCAATTAGTCTCTGAGGTACTGTGCACTGATTCATGGAATTGGAAATATCTCCTGGAGTATCAATACTCTTGCTGTCAGATGTCAGCAAGGCTGTTAGCTCCACTTGTGCCCTGTCCTGAAACTAATTCATCTCAGCCTGCTGCAGCTGTTGGCTGTCAGAATTTCTCAGGTGAAATGGCAGTGCTGTTACTTCTCCTTTGGAGAAAGTGTCACGTATTCCTCTGCATCTGTCCACCTGGTGTGTCAAGTTTGTCTCTGGCCACAGGATATTTCTTAAAATATTATTGCTGTTTGCAGTCGTTGCTCTTCATTAGAGGCATTCCCACAGTTGTTTCTTACAAAATGGTGACAGCTCCTGGTATCCTAGATTATGTTTCCCTTTTACCTTCCCCCCACCTCATCTTTTTTTCCCGTACATCTGCTGGTTGCTGCAACTTTGACATGAATTCCTAGTAAGCACTCAAGAGCAGGCACTCTTGTTTTCAGTTTTCTGTTGAATAAAATGTGAGCAAGTAACAAGTCATGTTACAATGGTACCACTCCATTATTTAACAGCACTGAGTACAGATCACAATTGGCATCCATCCCCGTGTATTCTTTAATATATTTTCTGCTAGCCTGTAGGGGCTGGAGATGATGGAGGTTACGGTTATATGACTAAACTTATATTTCAGAACAGAATGGTTAAACAGGACCCCGATAAATGCCAGACATTCCTGTATCGGGTACGTCAGGCCTAGCATAAGAGTTTAAATTTGGGATGTCATTTTTCTAAGATGTTATCTTTTCTAGCAACACCGTCCCAGGAATATGAGAATACTCTCAAAACACATCTGGGAGAAGGGACTGCTGACTGTAGATTTTTCTTTCTAGCCAGGACACGTAGCCTCATTTCTCCTTTGCGTTGGGAACAAGTACTTGCTGTATCATACGACAAGTCTTACCACTTCCTTGATGAATTCATTTGTTTAGGATCAGGACAAATCTCTAAACCCTTTTCTTAGAGTTTTCAATCCCTAAATGAGTTTCCTTCGCTCGTTTTATAATTTTTCAATGACATCTTAAAAATCACCACTCCAATCTCTTTAAGCATCCATCTGACACTAAGAGCACCCCCCAACTCAAGCTTGATAAAGATTATCAGTAAAGACAGAATAATATACTGGGCACAGTTTGTAAATAGTTTTAATTACATTTTGTAAAAAACTTGTTTGTAAGAGCAGGTTTGGCAAACAAAGTCTGTATTCTGTGTTTACTCTTGTTTTTTTATCTGCTTGATTCATGTAAAATCTGACTCTGGACCTTGAACCACAGCCCAGTTTTTAAGTGGCCGAGTGTGCCTCCAGCCACCAAAACTTTCCTAGGTTAGCATTTAACTTGCAAATCATGTTTCTGTAGCTGAATATTGTTCTTTAAAGTACTATTTCCCAGGTCCCTGTGGCAGACTGTCAATTTCACCTAAAACTTATCTCTGGGGAACGAGAGCATGAACCTTCTAAGTTGTGGTGCTGGCAACAATTCCTTCCTTCTTCTTTTGAGACCGGTGTTTTGTTGGCACTCGTGAGACCCATGTGCAGCTCAAAGAGAACCACAGGGTCACAGGATGGCTTGGGTTGGAAGGGATCTTCAAGATCATCTCATTCCAACCCCCCTGCCATGGACAGGGACACCTTCCACTAGACCAGGTTGCCCAGAGCCCCATCCAACCTGGCCTTAAACACTTCCAGGGATGGGGCAGCCACAATCTCTCTGGGCAGCCTGTTCCTCAGTCCCTCACCAGCCTCACAGTAAGAGGCCTTGTACCTCTGCCTTTCTTGGAGTGGGTGGAAGAAGACTTTATGTTGTGATTACTTTCACAGGCCTCTCACTCCTTCAGCTTCTCAAGAACTTTGTCACTGGCAGTGGCACTGGTTTCTCGAGTGCTTTGCCGTGTCCTCTGCTCTGCAGAGTGCCAAGCTTAGAAAGCTGGTTCTGGCAGCTCTGTCAGGCACAAATTTGCATGCAACATTTGTCTCTCCAAGGAATATTTAAACCCTTTCTTGTCTGTCAGGCTAGGTGTACTAATGATAACATCAACCTCCTTCGTGTGATCATTTCCTAAACCATTCTACAAAATGAGATGGATTAATGAAGACTTATTATTTAAATTGCTGAAGGTACCCAGCTCATTTTGACTGAACACAGGAGCTTCTGCCACAACTGCTACAACCAGAATGGATGTCTATTGGTCCCTAAGCATCCAGCACATCCCAGCTGTAAGATTATAAGCCTTAGTTTAAACCTCATAAACTAAAGCAGCTATGACAAAATCTGAGAGTGTGCTCACATGCTAAGCTAGTTGTACATGAAAGGACAAAGCTGTGGATGGGTTAATTTGCTCCCCTGAAAGCTCACTGATTTCAAATTGCCTCAGATATCTGTGCTGTCCATTGCAGTCTTCAGTGAAGTTACACCCTTAGTTAGTTTTGGTTTTGGTCCTGGGCTTTATTCTCTAAGCCTGCAGAGCCAAGATGTTTGCGTGATTCATTCCTGTCTGATATCTCTCTAACTGCCGTGGCTGAACCTGGCTCTCTGCACCAGCTCTTGGCTTTTTCCAGAGCTTTGGAAAGCTGTGGTTCCCTGCCCTGGCCACTTTACAGCTGCTACTGTCAGCTCACAGTAGCTGCGGCTCAGAAAACGTTCAGGTCTTGCACTTTTGAAGTCTGTGGATGTCACTCATGACTATCACTCATGTCTGAAACAAACACTCTCTCCGATGCTGAAAATGTTTACAGAAATAATTTACTGTGGATAGGCAAAAAACTGCTGGCAATTTAATCATAATTAAAAAATTTCCATTTCAGCACTTCAGGGTTTCCATCTTCAGTGCAAAAAGGTCACAGGTGTCACCCTCAGCAGACCACTGCGCTCTTACTCAGCATACCCTGCCTTTTTTAGAATTACATTTGAAATAAAAAGTTAAAGTTTTCAAAAGAACTTCTGATTTTTGTTTTCTTGTAAGTTTAACCTCTCACTTCAATTAAGAGGAAGCTGGTAACAGTGTTTGCCCTGTTTCTTAGATACTGGATTATGCATTTGCCTGATTTTTTATTTCACCTTTTCCTCTTTATTCTTTGATTTTCTGTGTTACACAAATGACACAGGAGCCATAAATATAGCAGAAGATTGCTCATGAGACTCTCTTAAATTAATCTTATTAAAATAATTGATTAAACTTGGTTCTTGACTAAAAATTAAATCTTCTTTTTTTCCTCTTTGTTTGACTCAAGGTCAATTTTAAGCACCTTTTTCATTCTTCAACAGGATAGGCACAATGATCTGGAAAACGTTTTGAGGAGAAGTAGCACAGGAAAAGTTTGTTCCCACACAGCCTTAAACCCCTGGGGTTTGATTCTGTAGCATGATGAAAGATCACGTCTATAATCTGCTCCTTAAACTTGGGACCTCTGATATGTAGGACTAAGCGTGTGTTTAAGTATCTGAAAACTTTGTGTTGTCTGTTTACCTGAATCATCCCTCTGGATGGTGATAATTAAATTCAAGTGCCCTCTGAAAACATGCCTGGCTCATTTTCAACCACTACAGCAAAAAAACCTTTCTCCAAGGGGCAGATAATGCAGGGGAAATGCTAACTGAGGAATCTCCCACCAAATCCAGCATATAGCCTGCCCTGGATAATTTCTTTGCTGCTTCTTGCTGCTGAACACCCAAGCCTTTAGAGTAGACCTTCAGGTCATGTAGACTGGACATAAACATGAAGAAGTCATTACTCGCAAACACAATTCTATGTATTTTTTTTTTCTCCTCTCTTCTTAATACACTTATGGGAGAGATACTCAGTGAAAAGTTATCCTTACAGTACGACAGGCTGTTGCCAGGAACTCAGCATGAATGATCAAACACTTTTACTAATCTGTTTTTAACACAGCATAACGAGGTAAGGAAGAATTGTGTCCTACACAAATATAACACAAAATCAGAATAATATTTTCTGATTCAAGTATCTGCATGTGGAAAAGAAAAGAAGAAGTTTGCTCTGAGGTCAGCCATTTAGATGGTGCTTTGGCAGAGAGAAAGCCAAAAGTTCTGCTGAAGTAAGGAAAGAAGTACGTGGAACGTGGAGATCAAAGCCAGCCTACACTGCAGGATAACCAATTGTCATTGGCTGGTCTCTCTGTGGTGTATTTATTTAAATACATATGTATTCGAATAGTAATCGTTCTACATTTCTAAAGCTCTCTCTCTCTTCCATTTGCGTATTGGTCTTGCATAATTTTGAATGGGGCTAAATTGCTTCACTAATTTTGACTAATATTTTAAATGAAGCTGCCAAAAAGTTACAACCCTAATTTACCTAATAGAATTGCTTCTATGAACTTTCCTTTAAGCTATTGCCTGAGTAAATATATTAGAAGTTCAAGTGGTGTAATTTATCTCAGACCTTCTGCAGTTAGGGTACTGTGCAATACTTCATGTAGTCGAAACAGTGCTAAAGTGACAATGCTGGAACAAACTGTTCAGGTTCTTTAATTATGTTACACATGTTAAGACCTTGAAACTAATATCTGCAGCAAATCAGTGCTTCGATATTAAGACTATCAAGTTCTGGATTTGTGAAGGAAGATACACATTTGACAAAAAATGTTTATATACATGATTACAAGGACCATTTAAGGGACAGGTTAGAGTGGGAAACAGTGGGGACTATTGAGACAGAAACCAGAAAAAAGGGGGGGTGTAAAATATTTGTTCAGCAAGAATATTTGGTTTGTCATGTGGATTTCCCCCCCAGCCCAGCATTATAATGGTTAAAGTTGAACCCAAACATTTGGCAACTGTACCCTGCTTGGAAATATTTATAGACCGCTAATACTTAGCAGGTGGCAAAATTTTCCTACCAAGGATACCCAAGCATTTTACAAAAGGTTCGTAATCAGGCTTCATAAAAAATTAAAGCACAGCTTTTCCAGATGTGTCTGCTCCTGCAGGCGGGTGGTTTGAGCCCTGCCTCTGGTTGGTGCTCCCTGTTCCACCCAGAAGGGAAATCTTTGGAGAGCTGTCGGACTGTTCAGGGATGTGCAGAGGAGCAAGGTGCTGCTTGCTCTGCGCTCACGTACCCTGGCTTGTGATGCTCCAATGGAGGCATCAAACAAACCCCCAGGAATCAGCACTGACACAGAGACCTGGCAAATCTGCTCCTGTGACGTTGTTAAGCACCACCTGCACTGGAGAAAGGAGAGAGCTGTGGAAAGGTTAGGAAGCTTACTGAAGGTTACACTGCCAGTAGCTGGCAGAGCTGGAGCAAGAATCCAGCGTTGACTCTGAGCCTTGTGCCTGCATCACCGGGCTGGCTTCTATTCCAGGGAGTTACAGCTCAAATGAGACATGAGAGACACTGCAAAGGTATTAGACAACTGAACAGATTGTAAGTGCTCTGGACAATCTTGTGATTACAGCCCTTGTGAGCTTTGCTTAACTGCTGGGTAAATTGGATTAAACAATTATGAATAGGTACCAGGCACCTAAGAGGATATAATGTGGTAGGAACAAACATTTTTCTGTCGAGGAAAATGCAAGATTTTCTACAGAAATTAATAATAAAATACTTTATTTCTGAAAAAAGTCTTTGTAGGAACATGTGAAAAAAGCTAATTGTTGTGGAGGAAGAGAAAGTTGTTATAGAAACATGGAGAGACAGATACAGAAATGTCAGAAGAAGTGGCGGAATGGCCCGAGGCTGAGTACCAGTACTCGGTGATTAATGTAATTTGCAATCTGTAAAAGAATGATCAGTGAGGTGGCAACGTTTGCAATACGACAAAATTGTCTGGGATAATTAAAACAAGAGAAGACCAAAGAGCACTACTGAGATAGCAAAGCTAGGTCACTGAGCATCAGATGAAAATTAATGTGGGTACTGCATTTTGGAAGCATTACCTGAACTGCTGTCAGAGGTCGAAGTTAATGGCAACCACTAAAAAGAAAAATTTTTGAGTGAAAATGTCAGTGCAAACCTAGGAGTGGCATGGAAGAATTTATGGATTTATATGGAGTAAATCTGTGGCATGTTTATTTGGAACATTTCAGTTCTGGATATCACGTGAAAAGAATGAGCAGCAGAAAAGAAGAGTTTAGAAGCAACTGAGAGGAATGATATGAAAAAATTTCCATATAAAGGATTTCCATATTAGGATTATCTAGATAAAAAGTGAATATATGGCTGTAGAGTCCACATTAAAAAAGTTAAAGGAAGATATTTCATGTTCCTGTATTTTCAATTGTGATACAAGAGCAAAAAGATGTTCAAACAATCCAAACATCAAACAAAAAAGATAAAACTTACCGTATTTTACTGAAAATGGAATGGATGATAGGTAGCAATGGATGTAATACTGTACTATAATCCTGAGGCCAGGAGTAGAACCAGATGGAGGAACTTAAAAGATGTTTTTGTCCTCAATTAGAACATACTACATGATGCATAGAACTGAAGAGAAAGGATAGTAAAAACAAACCTTAAAATAAGGAAATGGAGCGGCTATTTAATCTTTGCATTAAAAAATTGGATTTTGTCTTCCTCATCTGAAGGATCTGGGACTGTCTACAGCTGCTGACATGATCCTAGATGAGCTGGTGTCATTGAGCCTACCCATTTGGAAGTCAAAGGTGCTGATTAGGAGAATCAATATGAACAATAGAAAAAACAGCAGATTTTGCCACTTTCATATTTTGGGTAGTCAGATGCTTCGTTCTTTTTAATCACGGAATTTATTTTCACAGGGGGTATATAAAATTGACCATAATTATTAGTTTAGGTGGTGTGTTTATCCTTTGATTCAGGTATTTCTGTTTGTAAGGAATGCTTTTATGGCTATTTTCAGTCTTAGTCAGCAGGAGACAGTCAGTGTATAGGCACAGTAGTTCCTTTATCAGAGCTGAGGAGCACATGACCTATATAGCCCTGCCATCTGCCCATCTCTTACGCCAAGGTAAATCTGCCTCACTAAACTACCTCAGAAAAGACAGGAAATGCAGCTATGGCCAATTTATTAATAACCAGAAACTGTCTTATAAACTGTCCTATAAACATCAGAACAAGGATCAGAACAAAGTGGTTTTGCTCTTGCACCATGACCACAGCTGTAGCTATCTGAGCAAACCAGAGGTTGTAAACATTTCCATTTAAAATAAACAGTCATTTGCAGAATAGCAGGTTATCCCACAAAGCCATGGAGACTCCTGGCTCCATCTTTGTTTTCTCCCTGTCTCTTTTAGTGGCTGGGTTTTCCATTCTGCAGAAGAGAACAACAGGATGTGCCTCAGGTGTGTCTGAGCTCATTGTCTTGTCCTTTTGTACTACTGAGTTTGTGTCTTTTCCATTTCCCTAACAGTGTGGATGTCCACAAAACTAAGAAGTCTCATGAGCTGTGTCTTGTCAATTGATCTTACATTTTCATGGGCTCGATGCAACGTGAAATAAAGGCCATAAATCTCCTAGAAGACAGCTTTCATTTTCTGATGTAATTGGAATGGAGGCAAAAATTAAGCAGCACGGATGTGGTTTTTCAGCAGATATTCCCTTCAGAAAGAGATTCCCATGTCATGGGTGCTGGGCAGGCAGGATACATAACTTAGGGGACCTGTGTGGTGACCTGAGTCCTCTTGGTCATGTAAAACTCAGCAGCACCTCAGGTTAGTGGCAGAAGATGCTGGCCTGGCTGCCAAGCTGTGACCCCTCGTTTTCCCAGGGCTGCCTCTAGCTGAGTGTAACTGGGTATTGATAACCACGAGTTTCCTGACCCAGGTGTTATAGAAACCTTTCCCCCCACTCTGCTGTTACTTATACACCTCATTAAAAAACACCTTATTAAAAGTAGTCACCTTGCTTTCCTGAAAGAAATATGTTTCAGTAGAACCTTGGAGAGTTTACACTTTTCTAGTAATGAGGAATAGTTTGTTTTTAAAACATAGATCAATCAGCACTTAAAGAGTTGCATTTAAGTAGCTTGCTGTAGCTTTTCAGTCCATATCTATATCCTTTTTTTTTTAAATTTAAATTTCTTCTGAATAACAACTGCTTCCTATCTTCTGCTGTATTAGCCAGTATGTAGGGACTTCTGCTGAGGATGTACCAGCCTTAGAGCTTCCCAGGCAGGAGCACTCAGCTGGCAGCTGCACCACGGCAGCTGAGCTGGGACCCCTTTGCTCTCCTGCCACAGCTGATCATGCTCCACTGCTGTGCTCCAAAGGCAGTGGAGTTTGCTCAGACTCCACCCGGGTGAAGAAAGAAAGAGATGTTAGGCAGAGAAGACATGGGCATGTGTGTGCTTAGCCATTTGCTGCTCTACAGTGTGAACTGTACTCCAGAAGTGCACCCTACCTCTGCCAAACTACCAGTTAGTACTTCCACAGCATCCCTGGAGCCATAAAAGTGTCATTCCAGACCTCCTCAGGTGTTAAAGCTTATTTGGAAACATCTTCATCCCCTATGGCACGTTATAGCTCTTGCTCTAGAGACCTGAAGTTGACTGGACAGAAGCTGGTGAATCCTTTTTTGGGGATGTTCACAGCTGAGCTCCTTAAATATTGAAGGGATTCTACTCTGGGAGCTTGGTCTTCTGTCATGGAAACAAGGCTTATAGTTATACCCAGCCTTTCCTTAGTTCTGTACTTACAACCAACACTTACAGTTCTTCAGAGTTAATTTCAGGTTTTTAGTACTCCTAGGCTCTCTTTGTCCTCTCTTTGGTCCAAGCATGCATAGCTTTTCTCTTTACTTTTACCCATAAATAAAAACATTTTTCTCCTAATCTTGTATTCTATGATACTCTGTCCAAATCAGTCCTGATCAAAGACCCACATTTGAACTTTGAAAGCTTTTCTAGAGAATATTCCCATATTTGTCTGTGTGCCTCATTCTGATTTATACCTAATTTCTTACATTTTTCTCGTATCTCCTTACAATCCCTTCTGTCTCTGTTCAGTTTATCCCACAGCCTACACAAACCTCACTCAGCCACTGTCTTGTCACACTTCACTCCCACTGCCAGGGCTTTCTCTTTAATGGACAGTTCAGGTTTCCAGAATTTCCTAATTTCCCTCTGAGCAATCTTTTCCGAGAAATACCACCTCTTTTAATTCAGCCATTACCACCTACCAATAGTAGGGCTTTGGGGACTCTTTTTTAAGCTCTACCTTTGTTGCATTTAAACTCCATTGGTTTTAATAGCCAAGCTGTTAAAAAGTCAGAGAGTGAAAGCTGTAAGAATAATACACAGAATCTTAACTTGGCTATTAAAGGAGAGTGGTTTCTAAACACGAGAAGTATTGTCAGCAAGACGCTGCCTGGGGCCCTGGAAACACTCCAGCCTACCGTGTAGGAGTTTTTTCAGGGTGGCAGCGGGGTGTGTGCAATTACATCCCTACCTGTGGCTCGGCTTAGATCATTGCTGTGGCTCAGTGCAGCTGCCTGGCAGTGCCAGGGCCAAATGCCACGAGCAAGAGGTCACAGCCCACGATGGTTAGACAGCCACCCGAAGTGAGGGTGTAGTTAGGGCCTTTCAGTTTCTTTAGAGCTGCCTGCATGTGCTGTTCAATGCCACCTTGCCTCTGCCTTTGCCTGTCCTCTCTCCTCACAGGACAGTTTCTCACATGGTGCTACAAAGGCTTTTTTATGACTGAGTGATTAGAAGATGAGTCTCACCTGCTCTGATTAGATCTGGTTCAGCAAGGTTAAAGCAGCTGCTTTAAAGAGTGTCTGGTAGGCTGGGGAAGGATCTCCTGTTTGTCTGTCTGGGCTGACTTCAGACAATCCCCTCCCAGAAATCCAGCTGCTTTGATAAGAATTCCCAAGACTCAAGTCCCGAGTTCAGCGTTTCTGGGTGGGTCAGCCTACATTCAGCCTGGCTGTTGTGATCTAAACCATGAGATGTCACCAACTTGCTGTGCACTCAGGAAACCCTCGGCCAGAAGTGCTGTTACAACTCCACAGCTCTAAACTGAGACAAGGTTGTAGAAGTGGGAACTGGGGGCTCCAGAAGCCTGCCTGTTATTCCTGTGTCAGATGTGTTGCTTTGTGAGACACCAGCTCAGCAGATTGTCCTGCATGTGAAGACTGAGCTTCTCTATCGCTTGTGAATGACCAGCAGCAGCATTTCTGAACTGGGGACACGGTTAATGAGTTTCAGTGAGATTCTTGAAATCCAGTGATTGATAAAGACCCCCAGTTTAATCTCCCAGGAGTATACACAGTACTTGCAAGAGCAAAATGTAGTAAAGACTAACATTTGTCCATAAAGATTTGGTAGATCAAACTATAAAGGAAGCACACCAATTCAACTGAGAATTGCCATTTCTAAAATAATTTCCATCCATAACTGTATTACAGGTTACTTTATTGGGAGATGCTGTTTACACAGAAATAAAAGCCTGTAATTTTGGATTTCATACCAGGCTGTTTAATTTCATAATGAGCAAAGAAAAAAAAGAAGAAATATACATAGAATAAGTTGTTTGTATCAATGTGAAATGGCAAAATACTAAACCAAATAAAGTCCCCTAAATAAACAGCCGTGGATGAAACCCTGTGCTTAAAAGTCAATTGCTTTTTGATGAGGCTGGAAAAAATGTTGTTTTTTCCTCCAGCCCAAGTACTGTCAAAAAGATATTCAAATATATATGCTGGCTGGCTGTTTGGGAGGAAGATTGCTACAAGCCTTGCTTATCTGGGTGTTTGTGATGTATGCGTTATGACATCATCTCAAAATGTATTGCTGGCAGTAATGGAAGTTTGTAGAGGGTATGGAAGTTCTTGTTTATATTGTTTAAATTTTTCTGATTTATCCACTCTGCTTGGGGATTCTTTTGTCTAGCAGCCTTGGTGGTGTTTTATGTGTATGCAATCATTGAAGGTATAGTGGTGAGCATCGCTAATGGGCAGAGTGAGGCCAGTGCCAGTGGTATTTACAATATATTTACAATATTGGACAACTTGCAGGTTATCTATTCACTATTAACCTACCTAATATCCAAGTGCTGCATCAGAAGAGGGCAGTAAAGGAAAATTACATGGGAGATGTAACAATGGGGAAAATATTATTCCCTAAGGAAAAATAGCAGTGAGGAAAAAAACCCAAACCCATATGCCTGGCTTCATCCAGCCTAGGAGTTTTTACTCTTCCCAGGACTTGAAACAGAAAAGAATGCTTTAACCTCAGAAATTCTCATCCCAGGCATAAGAAGTGGGTTTACAGCAAATAGAATCTGATAACTACACAGAGAAAGAAGTGGGGAGGGAGAAAGATGCATCAAATATAACAACTTGTTAATTCAGGGATGGGTAGAAGTGGGTCTCCTGGAACCAAAGGTGGTAGAGAATAAGCCAGGGCATGGAAATGTACATCTGTGGACAGCAGTTACCATGTGGGTGCACTTTCCCGAACATCTTGAGCCTTCCGGGAAAATGAATTAACAATGCTGTGTTTCATGGCATTGGTTTGAGAGGTCATTGCTAACTCGATTGGGTTCTATATTGGGTTTGTGTGGACAGGTTTTGGTAATGGGGGTGTAGCAGGGGGGCTACAGGAGTGGTTTCTGTGAGAAGCTGCTGGAAGCTTCCCCCATGTCCAGCAGAGCCAATCCCTGACAGCTCCAGGACGGACCCGCTGCTGGCCAGGGCTGGGCCAGTTAGAAATGGTGGTAACACCTCTGTGATAACAAATTTAAGGGAAGAAAGTTACTGTGCAGATGCTCTTCTCCAGCCAGAGAAGAGCAGTGAGAATACGTGAGAGGAGCAGCCCTGCAGACACCAAGGTCAGTGCAGGAGGGGCAGGAGCTGCTCCAGGGGCTGGAGCTGAGGTTCCCCTGCAGCCCCTGGTGAGGCCGTGGTGAGGCAGCTGTGCCCCTGCAGCACACAGAGGGCACAGGGATGCAGAGATCCACCTGCAGCCCATGGAGGAACCCACACCAGAGCAGGGGG
>VZRR01008871.1:0-67867 GCA_013398015.1 Oreocharis arfaki
GGTATGGCTGGAGTGCTGCAGGGCTCCATCCTGGGTGTGAACATCTCTGCTGATTGCAGGGCAGCTCGAGATGAGTCCCTGCCCTGTGTCCCGTCTCTGCCACCTCCCCAGCATTCCCAGCTGGGACCCCCCATCCCTGCTCACCCCCGTTGCCTCTGGGTGGGGATGCAGCCCAGGGAGCTCGTGAGGATGGCGGAGGGCCAGCTCCCCTTCCCCTTTTGGTTTTGGAAAATGCTGCCCTGGGTGGCAAAGCCCTCTCAGGGCTGGGCCATGACCCAGCACCCTGAGCCCCCTGTCCCCCCCCAGGTGACAGCTATGGGGTGCTGCCCCGGCCCTGCCATGCGCTGGTGCTGCTGAACCCGCAGAGCGGCTCCGGCCGTGCCCTCGACGACTTCCATGCAGTGGTGCAGCCCATGCTGGCCGAGGCCGACATTGCCACCACTGTCTTCGTCACCGGTGAGTCCATGAGCAGCTCCTCCTCGTCCTCCTCCCTTCCTGCCCAGGGGTCCTCCCTGGGCACTGCCACGTGGGGACACGTTCCTCCAAGGGCCTCTGTCTCCCTGCATCAGCACAGCTCTGGCTCCTACAGGATGGTTGCACTTGAGGAGTGGCTGCCTCTCCTCCTGCATCCCTGGCTGGGGTCACCATCTGGGGCTGGGGTCACTGTCTGGGGGTGGCAGCAGGAAGGGCTGAGGGACGGAGGGTGATGCTCAAATCTCTCCACTTCCCCCAACAGAAAGACCCCACCATGCGCATGAGAAGGTGCGAGATGAGGACCTGTCGCAGTGGGACACGCTGGTGGTCGTGTCTGGGGACGGGCTGCTGTTCGAGGTGAGGGGCACCAGGGGGCTGGGCAGAGAGCTGGGAGAAGGGGGTGCCTGGGGCAGGAGCCAAGCTCTGAGTCACGAAGTCAGGCAGGGAGTGGCAAAGGAGAGATGGCACCAAGCTTGGAGTGAAGCAGCCATGGCCTCTGTGCTGCCCTGGGCAGGGGCACCGTGGGCTCTGCTCCCCCCAGGCTGGGCAGGGCCCGCTGGGTTCCTCGGGTACCACAGGCTCCTTCATCCCTGCAGGTGGTGAACGGGCTCATGGAGCGTCCGGACTGGAAGGAAGCCATGAAGAAGCCACTGTGCATCCTGCCAGGAGGCTCTGGGAATGCCCTGGCTGCCTCCATCAACTACTATGCAGGGTGAGTCCCAGCCTTGTGGGGCACCTGCTGCCCCCTGCACTGGCCAGCACTTGGGGCTGCACTGGAACCAGGCAGGGATGAGGGAGGAGAAATGTGTGGGGCTCCAGCCCAGGGGAGGGTGCTGGGATGCCCAGGGGTGCCTGTCAGAGTCCTCACTCCCCACAGGCTGGTGCAGCACAGCCCCAGCTGTGAGCAAGGGATTAATCCCTGTGTATTCTACTCCTCCCACTCCCTTTCTCTGCTCTGGGCTCAGAGGCTGGTAAAGCTTTAACCCAAAGGACCCACCCGAGGCACAGCCAGTCCTGCGCTGTGGGGGACCAGGATTGCCCTGACTCGGTTCCCTCTTTCAGGAGCTGGTTTATCCCTCCCACTCCCAGCAAAACCACTCCCAGCAGCTGTTCCTGTCACCCAGCTGGGACATTTCCCAACCATGACACGAGGGTGAGGTCTGCAGGTGGATGCTGGGGCAGCAGGAGGGGTCCTGAGCTCCAAACTCACCCTCTCCATCCCTCACAGCTACGACCACGTCGCCAAGAAAAAGCTGCTGACGAACTGCACCTTCATCCTGTGCAAGGGGCTGTACACGCAGATGGACCTGGTGTCGCTGAGCACGGCCTCGGGCAAGCGCTTCTTCTCCTTCCTGGGCTTCGGCTGGGGCTTCATCTCGGACGTGGACATCGACAGCGAGAAGTACCGCTGGCTGGGCAGCGCCCGCTTCACCCTGGGCACCCTGCAGTGCCTGGCCAAGCTCAGGGTGTACCAGGGCCGCCTGTCCTACCTGCCCATGGCCGCGGAGCAGGGCAGCTCCCCGGCAGCCCGGGACCCCCACGCGCCCGTCACCAACGGCCACATCCCGCAGCCGGCGGGGACGGAAGCGCCCGGCTCCCCGCCCCCCGACTCGCTGCTGGTGCCGCTGGGCCAGCCCGTGCCCGCGCACTGGACCGTGGTCCCCGAGGAGGAGTTTGTCCTGGTCTATGCCATCTACCAGTCCCACCTAGGCACCAACCTGCTGATGGCGCCGGCGGCCCGGCTGCACGACGGCTGCATCCACCTCTTCTACATGAAGGCCGGCATCAGCCGCGTGACGCTGCTGAAGCTCTTCCTGGCCATGTCCAGGGGGACCCACCTGGACTTGAACTGTCCCCACCTGTGCTACGTCCCCGTGCGGGCGTTCCGCCTGGAGCCGCGGGTGGCCGCGGGCATCATGACAGTGGATGGGGAGGCGCTGGCCTGCGAGCCCGTGCAGGGCCAGGTCCACGCCCGCCTCTGCCGCGTCCTCAGCGGCTCCTGAGCTCCACGTTCGCCCTCCCTGCAGCGCTGAGCTGCCGGCACGGCCCGGCGCGAGGGTGGCAGAGCCTTCCTCCCACTCAGGAACCCCTTCCTTCCATAGCAATAGGTCTTGGGGGGCGTGGGGCTCATCCCCTCGCTCGCCCCCATGCTTAGCTTTACCCCCTTGGGATGGCCACCAGTGCTGTCCCAAAAACGAGCCACAAGCCTCATCAGGTACTCGGTGCCGGCGAGATGCCAGCGTGTTTTATCCTGGTACGAGGTCCCGGCCCCCAGGCGGCTGCGCCGGCACAGCCCCGTCCCCTCCCCAGCTCGGACGCACACGGTGGCATTGCTGTGTCCCCGCCCTGGAGCCAGTGCCACCCCCCAGGGAGGGTCAGGACCAATAGATCTAATACAATAAACCGACTTTTTAAAGAATGTTTCTACCCGAAGCTTCCTATAGAAGCGGAGTTTATTCTTGTGAGAAATGCGAAATAAATATCTAGCGTTTGCAAAAAACCTCCTCCCTGGGTTTTGAATCTGAGCTCACGGCTCTTGGCAGGGGCAGGGCTCACCCACGGCCCAGCTGCATGGACAGCAGGACAGGTTTAGCTCAGCACCGCAGCCCTTTGCTCTCTGACATCCTGGGGCCAGGAGCAGCAGGGAGCGAGGGGCCTCAGAGATGCTCCCAGGGAAGATGCTGAGGACGCAGGACATGGAGCGTTGCTGCCGCCACCCACCCCCATTTTTAGGGTGCAGCGGTGCCTCCCTGCTCAGCCTCACGCTGGGGCTGACTGTATCCTGGGAGCTCAGCCCTGCAGACACTTGGGGACATCCTGGGGTAAGTTCGGTGCCTCTGAGCGACAGCAGGGAAGGGCTCATGGAAGAGGTTCAAGGAGGGGGTCGTTGGAGCTGAGGGGTTTGGCTTTCTGCCGGCAGCAGGGGCCCTTTGGGGGGCTCTTGCATCCCTTTTCTCGGGCTGCCCGGGGCCAGCTGGAGCCCTGCTACAGGTCCCTGCCCTGGGGCTTGCCTGGGGGGGATTACTCAGCCTCTTTGGTATAAAATTGCAGTAATTAAACCTCATTTTCAGCGCTCAAGTACAAAGCAGAAGAATAAACAGTGGTGGCTGTTTGCATTTATTCAACTGCAAACTATGCAATTAGGATGGCAGATCCGGGAAAGAAGAGCACGATTGTCCTCCCCCCATGGCCTCCCTTGCTCATGGAGAGGAGCCCTGTTCCTGAGCCAGCAGGGCAGGCAGCAGCTGGGAACCACCTCCCGAAATAAAGTTATTTCCCCCGTGGCATCGGGCCAGGTGTAAAAACAGGCTGAGCAATAACTCTCTAACCCTGTTGAGCTGCTGGAGGGAGAGCCCACGGCAGGGGATGCGCTCAGAGCTCTCGCTGTCTCTGTCAAGGCACACGGATCAGCAGAGCGGAGCCGTTCGGGCTCACAGCGCCTGAAAGGCTCCCTGCAGGCTCCTCCCGGGAGGGCTGTGTGGCTCTCAGCAGCAGGTTGGCCGGGATCGTCCTTGCCCTCCCTTTCCCGGGCTTCGCTGCACAGCTCTGCCATCACCCATCCGCCTCCCAAACCTGCCTGTCGGACGGCTGCTCCCGCACAGCCCCTCGCTCCCGGGAGCCAGGGAGGGGGCAGAGGGTGCTGTGAACAGCTCCAGCACAGCCGCGAGTCCCAGCACACCGAGACACCGCCTCTGTCGTGCCCCCTGAGCTGCTCCTGCAGGCTGAGGGGGGCAGGGAAAGCCCCCAAGGGGACAAAATATGGGTCAGGACTCCCGACTCCTCATCAGTGAGGGCTCCAGATTCCAGGCAACGAGTTCTGTGGAGGAAAATCCCTGATTAACTACGAACTTGTTTAGTACCAGCCAGGCCGTGATTGCATTTTTGGGGTGCCCCAGCTCCACAGGCTGATGGGAGCCAGCTGCTGCTTCCTCCAGGGGCTCGGACCCGGCTGGGTCCAACCTCATCCATCACACACTTACCTCTGCCAAGGTGAGGGGCAGGGCAGGGCAGAGCTCCCCGGGGCCTACCAGGCTGGGGGGCTGCAAAAGGGTTTTGTTTTTGCCCCAAGTCGGGCCACAATCACTTGGCCCACCAGCAGCCGTGCTGGGGCGCACACTGAGCCACCCGTGGGCCCCGGGCACCAGCAAGGACCATAGAAAACAAAACCCCCCAGCCTGACAGAGGGCATCTGTAAATCAGGGGCTTGGGGAACTGTTTATAGGGAGCCAGAGAGGCAGCACTTCCCTGCCAGACCTGCCCGGATCCCTCTGGGGCCGCCGGCCTCGGCTGCAGCCAGCGGGACCCCATCCAGCCCTGAGGCCGACGCGGGGATGCACGGCAGACAGGCAAGTGCCAGAAGCGTGGCAGGGGGTGGTGGGGGAAAGAAAGAGACAACTCACAGAACTACTCACAGAGGCAAAATTTAATGGCAAGTCATCTTCCCTCCTTTATTACACCTTGGTTAGCCAAACAAACAAACAAAAAAAAAATCTGCAGGTAAAAAAAGTTTTAATGGTCACACAGCACTTTATACATATATCATAAGCAACCAAGCATCCACATCTGCACGTGAACGACACACCTCTAAGCATGGCCTCAATAGTCAGGTTTGTTTTTTTTATTCATTAAATACTGTACAGAATCAAGGCTACAAACTGATTTTGTAATGCTTCTTCCCCATTCCCAGCACTTAAAACAGTTACAGGCTGCTCTCATTTGTACATCACACAGTCGTGTAGCCAGTTTTAAGGCTAACAATACGCATCATGCTTTGGCTTTTTTTGTGTGTTTTTAATTTTTTTTTTAAGGTTTTAGCCTTCTAAATTTTGTTACCCTTAAATATTACATACATACACAAAAAATTACATAGCTGCAGTGTGCTCACCACCAACCTCATCACCCAGGAGCTTCACATTATCAAAAGCTTTAGAAAATTTGTAAACCTCTGTGCACGCTTGGGCTTGGGACAGCTGCAGAGAGCGAGCGGTGCTGGGGGGAGCAGCGTCCCCTTCCAGAAGGCCAACATACACCTCCTCGGAGGGAGCCCAGCCTGTGCAAAAGCTCTTGTCTAGGATCAGAGACTTTTCGGGCAAAGGGGAGGATGTGGTGCCTGCCTGACCCCTGCCCTGTGAGATGAGAGCTGCAGCATAAAGGTGGGGAAAAGGGGAACCCTATAGCTCCTCT
Source organism: Oreocharis arfaki (assembly GCA_013398015.1). Lineage (NCBI taxonomy): Eukaryota > Metazoa > Chordata > Aves > Passeriformes > Paramythiidae > Oreocharis > Oreocharis arfaki. The sequence goes on from VZRR01008871.1 coordinate 5,659, forward strand.
GTCCCCAGCGGGTTTCTCCCTCTGTCCCTCGTCCTGTGGGTGAAGGGGCAGCCACAGCCCGGCTCTGGGGACAGAGGGTGTCAGTGCGTGGATCACCAACCGTGGCTGTGCCTGCAGTCAGCCTCTCTGCCTGTTCTCCCCCTGCCCTGGAGCAGTGGCCCCAGCCCCTGCTTGCCCCCACCCAGCCCTCCGAGACGCTCTGCTCAAAGGGATCCATTCACTCCCGGACGTGGCCATGGTTACAGCTCCAGCTCGTCCTGCACCGCCCGCGCCTCCCAGCACCTCTCTGCACCCCAAACCGGGAGCTGCCAGACTTCCCACCTGCCAGGCAGGGACGGCTCCTGGAGCAGGGCCGGAGCTGCTGCACGGACAATCCACTCACAGAGCAGTGTCTGGAGAGCTCTGCAGTCCCGGTCATCAGAGCCAAGCCCTGCCTCCTCGGGAGCACCGGGAGGAGAATGTCTTCCAAAACCCCGATGGTGGAAAGCCACAAGAAGGGCTTTGTACAGCCAGCCCCTGGCTCAGGAGCATCACGGGGACAGCAGGAAAGCACAGGGAGCTGGGGGGATGGATTTGGGCTGGTGGGTGCAGCCCTTGGTGTTTCTGGGAGCAAAAAGCACCGCGCCAACGTGCTGGGATTCTCCCGCCGTTCTCAGTTTCTAACCGCAGCCATACTGAGCAAAAGCAAAGGGGAGCTTTGGCTCCATCCTTACCTCCGGCAGAGCGGTGTGCTCAGCCCGACTCCTCCCCGGGAAGCCTGGCACCACTCACTGTCTCCCTGTGCAGCTGGAAGGACTCTCCCTGACAGGCTGGGCTCCCCGTGGATGCTACGTGGGAGCCTCTCCAACGCCTGAGCACCGAGCAAAGGCAGCAGGGCTGGAGTGAGACCGCCCAGCTCCGAGTGAAGGTGTGTGCAGATGGGACCAGAGGCCTCAGGAAGGGGACTTGACCAGAGGACTCTGACAAGTCCCTGCTTCAAAGTGCTCAAGGTGGCCAGCTCAGGCTGTGAAACACAGGCTGCCCTCGCCAGGTGTTTCCCAGAGCGCCTGGCAGCGCCGTGGTCGGGATTAGGGATGGGATGTGCTGTGCCCACAGTGCTGCCGGCCACAGCCAAGCCGCCATAGGAAACAGCTGGCAAGGGCCAGAGCTGATAACAGCCCAGCCCAGCGCTGCTCTAACAGCACAGGAACCAGCACAGGCTGCTGCTGCCACAACAGGGCCTCGCCAGGACACGGCTGCCCTGCGGCGACCCTGGCTCCAAGGCTCCGCAGCAGCCGTGTGCAGCTGGATGAGGGAGCAGCAGCCACGCCACGTTCATCCAGACCTGTAAGAGGCCCCAGGATCACTCGCTGCTGCCTGCCCGGGTGAGGCTGGGATCCAGGGTGGGTGTAGTGCTGTGTGACAGCCGGGATGGCTGGGAACAAAAGACATGGATACCTAAGCAAGTAACGAGGGCAGAACCCCGAATCCCATGTATTTCTAGAAGACGGGCATGCATGGTAGGGAAAGGGAAGTTCGCCTCACTCTGGAAAAAAAGAAGTGGGGATGGCTAGACTTGCCTCCAGGAGACCGACCTGGAAGTTGCAGAACTGGATGGGAAGTCTGCAGCACTCCCAGGGCAGCACAAGTGCCAGGGCAGAGCTCTGGCCCTGCCTACCAATCCCGACTGGAAGAACCTCGTAGCTATGAGTGAACAACTAAGACTAGAGCAACTCCGTATGGTGTAGACAACTCCAAAGCAAACACAATCCAAGGTCTAAGTACAGATAAGCTGGGGTAGACTTCATAGAACCCATGGGAACGCCGAGAAAAATAAAAGAATGGGAGGGCACTGCCCTTCATTTCCAGGAACTACAGCAATCCCTTCTCCTGGCTGGAACCCCACCAGAACAAACTGCTGGGTGTAGCGCTGGGTGGGAAGAGTTCTTGTGTGGAAAGGTGCCCCAAGATGAAAGTGCAGAGGGAACGTGGCTGCAAGACTGCTTCTGTGCAGGTCTCAAATCTTACCATTGCAGGGTCAAACTTGCAAGAAGAGCACGTACATGGGACGGGGGGAAGGAAGAGGGGTTGGGGGCAAAGAGTTATTCATGCTTAAACAACCTTTCCTCAGAGGAGCAATCGGGCCTACCACCTTCTTTGGAACAAACCAAGCTGAGGAAGAAAAGCTGGAAGGAGAAGCCAGTTGATTGGTAACAGCATTTGCCAATTTACTTTCTGCTGCTTTCTCTTCTCCCCTGCACCTGCCTGTCCCTAACCTGATGGTTTTATTTGTCCTCTGTCCACTCTGGGATGTTGGCCCCTGCTAAGGCAGCCCGGTACTGCTGCAAGACACCGCGGATGCTTTTAATGAACCCCTTGGACAAAGGGAAGAGGGGAAACCCGATATCAGGGTAACCGCTCTTCTCCGGCAGGAAACTCCTGTAGCTCTTTCTCCTTTTCTTTGGTTTCACGCTGGGCTGCGAGGCAGAGTCCTGGGCAGCCTTCCCCTCGTCCGTTCGGTCTCTGGCCAGGTCCCCCCTGGCTTGGCCTGTGCTCTCCGAGTCTGAGTACTGTTGGAGGTCGCCGGCGTTGGGCGTCGTGCTCGGGAACTCCGACTCGTCCAGCTCCTCCTTCCCATCCAGCGCCGAGTCGGACAGTTCGGCGGCCGCCCCCTGCTCCGAGCTGCACTCGGCCAGCGCCCCCGCCGTGTCCCCGGGGCTCTCGGCCAGGCTGCCGCCGGCGCACGCGAGGGAGGCGGAATCCGCCCCGTTGGCCTGTTCGTGGCTGCGCTCCACCAGCTCGTTGGTCTCCAGCCAGGACTCGATGCGGGACACCAGGCGCCAGCCGTTGCAGCGGAAGTGCTCCCGGATCTCGTGCTCGAAGACCTCCACGGGCCGGCGCAGCAGCTGCATCATGGACTGCACCACGCGGATCAGCGTCATCTCGTTGTAGCAGCGGCTGTTCTCGTAGCCCTCCTGCAGCCCCCGGTCGCTGTCGAAGCCCGCCTCGTTGTAGTAGGGCTCGTTCACCAGGATGAGACCTGCCGGCAGAACGGAGACCGAGGGGTTAAGGGAGGAACACCAGGAATCGCCATCACCTGCCAGTCCACTCCTGCCAAGGGGGTCAACATCGAGGGTCAGGCACAGGCCAGGCTGAACCCCCAGAAGCTGCAGGGTGCAAAAGACTGGTGTTGCAAGGGGAGCAGAGTGTGATGTGCTGGGGACCTCAGACTCTGCAAGGAGTGGCATCCACGTTCCTTGCCTGGCAAGAACAGCCCTCTGCCAGCACAATGCAGAGGGCACACAACAACAGAGGAGGTCAAAAGGGCAGGAAGGGAGAGGTTTCACAGCCCTTTCACTTCCCTCCTGCAAAAAACCCCACAAACACAATCAAAGCTTTTGTTTTCCTCCCTCTCTTAATCAGAACAAAGGCCAGACTGAAGCTACAGGCCTTGAGCTGGCCAGGTTCTGCCCTATCCAGCAGAGTCCCATCAGACAGTGCAGTTCTGAGACACAGAAGACTGTGACAAGTCACCTTTACCAAGATTTCTCCTGCTTGCTTCTGGTCTAATGAAATTACAGGTATGTAGCAACAGCACCAGCACTGCCAGGCTGCTGGCAGCCTGCCACAAGCTGCATTAGAGCTGGGGAGATCATGAGTCTCTCAAAACCCAGGCAGCAAGAGAGGAGATTTTCCCCTAACACCAAGTTGCTCCAGTAAAACATTTAGTATTTCATTTTCTAAATCTGGATCCTTGGCTTTGTAAACGAGGAAAGGCTTTTATTGTGGTGTCCTTCCCCCACAGGAGGATACAGGTGGACTGTGGGAGTTCAGAGGAGCAGGAGTTGCCTCCAGTCAGCAGGAACCCTTGCTCTGTGTTAAAGGTTTCTCATCACATGCCTGGGCTCCCTGCACAGAAAGTTGTCTGTGAGGAAGTTACGTGATTTAGTCTGTCTGCTCCCAAACTGGATAGGGCAGAGCAAAGCCCCATGGCAGGAAGCCCTGGGGCTCGTCTAGGCACACCCCTGATTATTCTCTGCTCTGGTAGGAGCATAAACACCAGCATCATGTGCAAAACATGCCCCATGTAGGATGGGCGGGTGACTCAGTGGGGATGAAAAAAAAGTCCTGCAAACGAGGCCCAGTTTAGCAACTTCAACTAACTTTGGTAACTGGCTGAGGACACAGTGGTTCACCTTTGCCAGCTCAGAGCAACAAGCAGACAACTCTGTGCTTGACTGCTGCAGTGAGAAGAAGGGAAAGCATTGTGTCAGAGCTCTGGGATGCAGCCAAAACTCTGGGCATGAGAAAAGCTGGCGCCTGCTTCCACTGCTCAAGCAGAGAGGTAAGGACACTGCTTTGTCCAGCAAGGTGAGAGCAAAAGGCAGCACTAACCCAAGTGGGGTGGCAGATCCCATTTGTGTGCCCCCCATAAGCCAACACCCCTTCCTCCCTCTGCCTTTTCCTGCCCCACAGGCTTGGCAGGGGCATTTACCTTGGATGGAGATGAGTACTTGAAGGAGACTGGATTTACTGGTCCACCTTTCTGTCCCCTGAAATGCACACACAAATACGTTAAAGGGCTGAAGCACCATCCATCTGCTCTGTGACTACTGTCAGATGAAGTGAGGCCCCAGTCTCTCTGCATTCCTGTTGCTGACATCCCGCGGCTCACGGCAGGAACAAGGAACTGACTCTCCAAGCACGTGATGTGCTGCTGTCCCATCTCAACAATGCACCTCTCCGTTATTTTTTTACCAGCACCACACCCCCTCAGGCCAGCTCTGTCTGGAACGGTGTCACCTTACACACCAGCCAGCAGTTCCAACCCCTTCCCAGCTGCCTTGTCCTGCTCAAAACATATTTCCCTGTCTCTGCTTGTTCCAAGTCCTCAGCTGGACTTTGTACCACGCTACATGATTTGTCCACAGTGTGGAAGACAGGGGCCTAACCCATGGGCACACCCCATGCTGGTGTTGGCATCTCTGCTATGGCTGCTGTAACCACAGACTTCTCATTCAGGAAAGACAGCTGAGCCAAATACAGACCCAGAAAAAGCCAAACTACACCAGTTATCTGCTCCAGACACCTAAAACAGAGCCCAAAGCCCAAGCCACCCCAGCTCAAGCACCACCCAAGAGGAGATGTCATCCAAGTCTGGCAGAAAGTGACTTGTTCCAAAAGCAGCCCAGCACAACTCCTGCTCCCCAGAGACAGGTGGATGATGGCATTACCTTGCCTATCCAGGTCCCCAGGAGGCTGACACACACTTTGCCATTGTCGTACAGGTTGGGATTCAGTCTCCCACTGCACTGGGAGAGGTAGCGGAAGAGAGGCGGGACAGCAGGGTAGATGTTGGGGAGCTGGATGTCGAAGAGGAAGAGGCCGTCTTCGTAGGGTGTGCGTGTGGGCCCTTTGATAAGTGCTGAGAAGAGATCCTGTGGGGAGAGGCCGGAGGTCAGGCACTGGGAAACACCCTCCCTCCCTGGCAGGGCTGTATTTACACAGAGGGAGCGTGGGGATGTGATTGGCTTGGCCCTTACAAGTGTCAGCTCAAGCAACACATCTCAGGGCACCTTCCCCTGCGAGAAGCTGCAACCCTGAGAGCAGAGAGAACCTTTGCATCTGAAGCAGGCCTTTGAGGATGGTTAAAAATCCCAAATTTGCTCCCTGCTGCCACAGCCCCTTGCTGGCTGCCCGCTTGTCTTCCCACTCAGCACCCAGAACAGGCTCCCTGCAACCAGCAGCTCCTTGTTTGCCACCCTGACTCGGGGAATGTAAAAGCAGCCATTTTGGGTAATTAACAGCCCTGTTTCACATGCTGCACGCATTCCTGCAGCTCTAATGCAAAGGATTAGGGCTAAGTAGGAAATTCCAAAGACAGGGATCTGGATGCTGAGCCCAGCACTACCACAGAGGCATCTGAGAGCAGGCACTTGCCATTCGATCCTCAAAGGTTTTCACCATGATGCCATCAGGCAGGGAGGTGGCCAGCAGAGCCATCTCCTTCCGCACGGTGCTAAAGAACTTCTTGGCTTCTGGGGGCTGGAACTCCATTTTCTTGAAGGCATGGGAGTCTGTGGGGCAAGGAAGAGAATGGGATTAACAGCCTGCCTTTGGAAACTGCCACAGGTTCCTTGTGAAGGCAAATCTACCCATGCAGATGTAATATGCATCATGTGGAAAAGAGGAGTTAACTTGCTTTGGTGCTGAGCCAGGAGGCAGGAGAGATTATTTCCCACACAGTACAGCAACCACAACCTGCATCTCCTGTTCTCACTGTCCCACACAACACTGTCCCTGTGGCCCAGCGAGGAGCCTTGTCTCACAGCTAGGACAATCCCACAGAGCGATGGCCCTTTCTCTGCCAAACCTAAGCACAGCTCCCCATTTTAGCTTGCCCACACCTGCAGCTTCACAAGAGTTGGGCCACCTTTCCCCCCTAGGTGTGGCCTGGCTGGCTTGTGGGCACCTTGGGCTCCACTGTCGCCAATGTTCACACAACCAGATGCTCTTTTTTATTTCTGGCCATTAACACTGGTGCCAGTGAATAAGGACACTCACTCACCAAGGACACCCAGCACAAGAACACCAGCTGTTCCTGCTCTGCTTCTCAGCCAATTCAGCCCTGAAAAACCCTGAACAAACCCTGCTACTTGCAAGGAAATGTCTGCAGTGGAAAGCAACTGATGTCTGCAGCCCTCCAATGCTAGTTACCACCCTGGGAAAGAGAGAAGCACACTTCTGAGGCTTGGGAAGGTGCAGGAGTGCCTAGAGATGCTATCTAAAAGCCATGCTTAGGTCCCAGAACACACTGTGCTACAGAAGTTGGCTTAATTTCTCCTCTCCAGTTAATGAACAGTGAAAAGGACTACAAAGAGAGGATAGAGAATCCAAAAGGTTTGAGGCAAAGCTTTTGGATAAAGAAACACTGCAGGACAGCAGTGAAGGACTGAGTATCCCACACTCACCTGGAGCATACTCCAACACAGAGAACACTTCTCCCTTGGCACTGGTGAAGGTGACTCCAGGCTTGCCTCCACTCTGCTGGCAGAGCACTGGTGTCTCACTGGGCCACTCTGACCTCACTGGTGTCTGTGCCTCTGCTTTTTCTTCCTTCTTCTCCGTCTCAACCATGGCTTCCATCTTTTCCTCCTCAGCAATAGCCACATTATCCAAGGTCTTCTTTAGATTTTCCTGCAGCTTTTTAATATCATCCAAGAACTTCTTCTCCCGAGTGGGTTTTTCCAGTTCCACAGTTGGGGAGGTGGGAGAGCCAGTCAGCAGCTGCTCCACAGTCATATTTTTCAGGCTTTCCAAGATCTTGATGGCCTCCTTTAGTTCCCGGAAGCTCTTTGGGGCTCCATCCTTGCCAGCTTTGTCTGTAGCAAGATCTGCAACTGCCATAGCCACAGCTCCCTGGACTTGTTCTTCTACTTTCTTCACCTCCTCCGCTGCTGGTTCCTCAGGCTCAAAGTCCTCAATTTTTGGGTGGTCATCTTCCATGAGGCCATTATCTGTCTCCCAGCTGTCACTTTCATCCTCCCACTCCGAGGATGCCCCACTGGTGCTGCCATCGACAGAATCATAGTCCGACTCCTCAATTTCTGATTCAATATTGTACAAGTGCTAGAGGAGAGCAGAGTTACATGACACTTAGGCTGAAGCACAGTTTTAGCTGTTTTTAAAAGCAAGTCATGAAAAAGGGGTTTCCATCTGGTATTGCTTGGGCTGTTTCAACCCATTCCATCTATACTGGCACAGATTATGAAACCACACAGCTCCATCCTCCACTTTTCCAACTATGGCCTGGGGGGTAAAACTAGGGCAAGTTCTAGGTGGGCTGCAGTCCTCCCAGTGCCTGGGGTCCAGCCCTGGAGAGCAGGCTGGTGCCCCACAGCTACCAGGGTTTCAGAACACAGAGCTCAGAAGCTATTTGGCATCATGTGAGGAGTTGGTATTTCTGGTCCTGCTTCTGCACCAGCAACTGAGCTGGCACAGAGCCCTGGTTTGGCTGCCTCCACACTCCATCCTTCCACAGAGACAATGCTGGAAGCAGGAACACATCCCCTAGCAGCCTTCCTCTCCTGTGGCACACAGTACTTGCCGACAGAGCCTTGCTAGGCTGCTTTAGCTGTTATATGTGGCTACTGCTTAAAATTCAGCTGGGACAATGGAGCCTCACCCAAGTTGCTGAATAAGCTCTTACATAAAATGTTCTCTTCCCTCTCACTACTGGAAGCTGAACACATCCCCACTCTATCCAGCCTCACCTCCTACAACCTGCTTTTGCACATGCTGTGTCTCAGGAGGTCTCTCTGCAGAGGTTTACAGACCTCCTCCAGCTATAAGCACCAACACAGAACCAGGGGAGCAAGAAAACCTTTACAGGGCTGTGTTTGCAGTCACAAGACGGGAGCATTTCATCCATAAGATTCTGACAGTTGAGTGACAGCCCAAGAATCCTACTAATCTTGCAAGATACGACCCCAGAGGCTAAAGCACATGGACCCTCAGTCATCTTGTCAAAGCCTTCAACTGAACCAGCACTGTTGAGCCAGTCCTGTGCCACTGGGAGACAGGCAGCCAGCAGAGGTTAGCTGGGTTCAACACAAGTGACTGCAGGCAGGAAAAGCCATCAAAACTCACTGCCCTCAAAGCTAATCCAAATCTGAGTTGGAAAGTTAATTAGCCAGTTATGCCATCTTTATTTTTAGAGCTGTGAAAAAGCACCCAGACAGATCGTCTCTGGGCACATGGTCAGGCATTGATAAATCATGGTTTTACCAACTGATAATTCATGCTCCTGACATTTCCCCAACTCCCGTAATTACGCAGACGAGCAGAATCGAAGGGACTGGCGTGACACAGCAGGAGCTGCTGCAGAGCCCTGGCACCGCAGTGTGAGAACAGCCCTTTGTGGAGCACGCATCAGACCTCTGATTGTGCCTGTGATCCAAGCACATGTGACAACAGGGGGAAGGGAGACAGCAGCCTGCTTTGTACGCCCCAGTCCACTGCCATAGTGCAGGCATTGACTATTCTACTGTAATTAATGCAGAGCTGCTTGGTTTAAAAAGGAATCTTGCTCAAGTACTTTGTACTCGCTAAGGCATCTCTGCAGTGGAGGCAGTGGTTGCTCTGCCAGTGACAGAATGGGACCCTACAGATGCAGGGTGTCTTGTATCTTTACGCTGTCTGCCTTCATTCCAGGCAACAAGGAGAGAAGACACAGGATGAAACTGTATGGGGAGTAGCAAGTATGAGTACAAGACAGTACAACAAAAGCCTTAAAAGAACCCAAGGCAAATCAGCGGGGTGCTGTGGATTAGCAGTGTGGCTGTATCTGTATTTTGGGCTTGCACTCAACTCTTTCCCTCCCTGCCCTGGGATAAGATTTGAGTCTGATCCCTAGGTTAGCTAAGGTGACAATTTGTGGCTCTGGCCCAGCTTCTGGAGGAGTTTCTTCAGCCAAAAACCCCACTATGGTGCCATTTCACAAGAGAGACAGAACACGCAACCGTCTTTCGGCAGTGCCCTGGTTGGGCAATGCACTAACCCGGGCTCAGTCAGAGCCGATGATCCCTGAGCTCTGCAAAGCACCAGCTGCTGGAGGCCAGGAGCAGNCCACTTATGGTGCCATTTCACAAGAGAGACAGAACACGCAACCGTCTTTCGGCAGTGCCCTGGTTGGGCAATGCACTAACCCGGGCTCAGTCAGAGCCGATGATCCCTGAGCTCTGCAAAGCACCAGCTGCTGGAGGCCAGGAGCAGGGCTGTGGGCAGAGCTGGGAGCATGCAGTGCACTTATGAAGGCAAGAAGAGCCTGCCCAGGCTTTCCTAATCACTAGATTTGAGAGCAGCTGTGACCAACCAGTTGCCCAGACCTCCTGACAAAAGAAGGATTTTCCTGTGCTAACGGAATTGGGAGCCACCCTGTCATATGGGACTGCACCAATCAAAGGAGCAAGATTCCCTCACCCAGTGCATCTCTCTACACACAGGCTTTAAATCCAAGTCTTGTCACTCAGCTAAGAATTACAGGGATATTGGAGCTGGAACAGGACCTCACCTGAGGCAGAATGATAGTCTTGGAATTGTCAGCCCACACCACTTCCACCTTACTGCTGACATCCACACGAGCCACCTGTCCGACGGAAGGCTGTGGAGACAAGAGCAGTTTGTCAGTTCCTTTTCTTCCCCAGGCACTTCAGTGCAGAGCAGGAAGGATTTGAGAAACACATTCCCCAGCTGGAGAACCACCTAGAGCAACACTTGCATCCTATGTACAGAAACCACACAACTCTGCTGTGGAGGCGGGGAGAACTCCCCTCCACAAGGAGCAGGAGGGCTGGTCTGGAAGGAGATCCTGATCTCTGACAGGAGCAGTGGCCTTTCAGTGCCAGCAAGGGGCAGGCCCTTCATGGAATGGGGGTGCCCTCTAGTGGGGTGCCCTCAGCCCCCCCCCAACACCCAGCACCAGGGGCTCCCCAGAGAGCACAGGCATGAACAGACAAGCCACAGTTGTGCAGGTGTGCAGCAAGGAGCACCTTGCCCTGCAGCAGCTTATTTAGGTCAGCTGAGCAGGCTGGGATGTGTTTCGTGCTGTAAGAGCCACACTACACCTTTTAACACTTTTTCAGGGCAGCAGGCTTAAAAGCTGGAGGTCTCTCCAGGGGTGTTTCCTCTACAATATAAAATCGTTCCTTCTTCCCCCAAAGAGATCAATCAGCTCAACAAAATTAACACGTACATAGCTCAGATGAAAACCAGAACCCCAGCCTTCTGTTGCCAAGCAAAACCGGTTTCATGACAAATCCACCTTCACGGTTGCTCAGGAGCCCACAGAATATCCTTTTATTACAAGTTACTCTGAAATCCTAAGCAAGAGTTTTATGAAAAGCCCTCAGGCATATGTTCAGTTCTTGTCTCAGCTTCACTCTTGCTCTGCTGCAGACTGTCATCAAGGTCAAAGGATTTCAAGGTTACATCTCCACCAGACAGAGATCTGATGTGTTACTCACGACAGCAGGGGACACCAATACAAAATCAGGAAGCTACAGAGCTTAGGATGCCCATGTGGGGCCTAAAGCCTTCCAATCAACTTTTCCAAGTGTCTCCACCAATACTTGGTGGTAACGTGGTCACATCACCGTGCCCAGGACCCACCTCGTCCTCCTTGGCCGCGGCTCCGTCGGAGTTGCCGATGCGGATGACGATGTCGGTGGTGCGGAAGCGAAAGTCCGGGTGATCGGCGATGTCGTACACGCTCACATCCTCCTCCTCCCCGATCAGCTGCACCGAGACACAGCGCAACACGTCAGCCCCAGGAGGCTGCACTGACCCCCAGAACACACCTGCGGCGCCTCAAAGCGCTTTGTGTTTTATTTTGTCCCTTTTCAGCTGCTCCAACAGCCTGCAAGAGGCTGCTGCTGTCCCTTATTGTCACCTCATCTAGCTACGTGTCAGTCAAGGCACAATGAAGGGAAGCAGATATTCTATCTCATCTGCCCACCCTCGCCTCAGGGTCCACATCACCACGACGAGGAGATGTGCAACCACAGTGTTTTATTCCCTTCTGAACACCCAGATTTATCAAAACAGTGCACTGGGGCCCAAAAGGTAAAGTTTACTTCTGAAATGATCCAAGGCAACAGGAAACAAAAAACTTGTCATTTAATGGGAAACATATTTTCTTTGATTTCTCCTGAAGAAAGATTTAGGAGCTCACAAATGATGAGAAATAAGTGGAGCACAATCCCAGGCCAGACTCATGTTCTGCTTCTGTATGTGAACAGCCCTGCTCAGTTATGACACTGTGGTCTGGCAGCCTAAGACAAAGCAGTGTCGTGTCCCCCTCTCATCTCCAACTAGACTGCAGTCTATCAAGACTCTGGAAAATACAGCATTCCTACAAATCCCAAGGAAAAGGCATTAGGGTGATGATGGGGAACAGCACTATGGGGAGAGGCAAGCACAACAACGTGCAATAGATTGATCCTCTTTCTATGAGCCATGCAAAGACATGGGGAGAAAAAATTCTTACAGTGAACTCAGGAAATCAATTGTCTGTGAAAACTTTAGCAAAAATCTTCATCCATACCAGAACCTGATGATGCCATGGGATGTAAATTCTCTGCCTGGTCTTTGCTACCTCACAGTCATCTACAAATGTGAAGTGACATCACCTCTAGCTAAGTCTCCCAGGCCCATAAGCACTGCTCCCTTCCTCAAGGACACACAATCAATGCAAAGCTGGTTCCCAGGCTTATCTGTGTTTATCTGTGAGGCTTGTGTTATTTTGTGGCTGCTTTCTCTTAGCTGCTTCCAGCAGGCACTGGCTCCTGCACTTACCTCCACATCATCTCCACTAGGTTTCAGCTTGAACCACTTCACCACACAGGTACGGCCGATGTGGTCCCCAGACTGCACCACTCCGTATAACCCAGGATCCTGGGAGCTCTGAGCTTTGGGTCACAATGGTAGGGAAGAAAAGAGACAAATCAGGCAAAGGAGCACAGACTTTACTCAGCGACTGAGGCTGTCAGCTCCTGGGCTCTCATGGCTGGAGCCTTCCATTTGTGAATGGCATGAGGAAAAACAGTTCTTCCTACACAGAGAAAATTGTTGCCAAACTAGAATGGTAGAGCTGGAGCTGATGGGTAACTTTGGTTTCCACAGACTATGTGTAACCCAGAAGACCAGTCAGACTATTACTCATCAGAAGTGGCCACATAAAACAGCCTCTATTTATGCTAAGCCAGCTTTCCTGCTTCCCAGCCTGAGTGTCTTCTGCTCCCCACTGCTGAGGGTCTACCCCTGCTAGAAAAGGAGCTGACAGCCAGATGGTGGCATCAGTATTTCATATCCAAAAGCTGTTAAGTCTCCTTGAACTTGTCCTGTGGCCCCCACTAGCATCACCAACTGGTTTGGTGAAGAAAAGGGATTCAAGAAGATGCCTCTGGATCCCAAAACTCTCCATGAAAAAAATGTAAGGGTCAGGATAGATCAGCCATACAGAGAAAGCAGCCTGAGGTGAGCTGTTTGCTTCTCCCCTCACTCCGTGACAGAGCTCAGAGCTGTTGACCCTTTCAAGGCGTGCAACCCCTGCTCTGCAGAAATACCGAAAATCCTAGCTTGGCTCCTTGGCATTTATTCCTTTCCCATCCTTCCTGTCGTCATAGTTCAACTTTGGTACGTAAATAATGGTTCTCTGCTGTCATTGCTACCAAGACAGCTGAATCATTGCTGTCCCTGTAAGGTGCCCACCTCAAGTGAGCACTAACAGCTACAGTGCACATTAGAGATTCCAGATTGAACAATACTTTGCAATTAAGAGCATTGTTTTGACACCCAATACCTCTTTTGTCCACCACAAAATCGCCGGGGCAGAACTCGTTGTTGTCCAGATGATGCACAGGGATGAGCTCGTTGGAGCGGATGTTTGTCTCCACGGTGCCATCCTGCCACATCACATCAGCCGAAGTCATCGTGGTCACCACCTCCACAGCAACCCTGGCAGCACAGAAAGGCAATGAGTTACCAAAGGGAACAGCGGGGATCAAGGTGGACCTCAGCAACACAAAGGGACGTGGATCAGCAGGCTGGGAAGGAAGTCAGGACACCCCATGTAGAGCCCATGGAAACAGCTATACAGCAGGCTTTGTTTTGATGGGTTCTCCACCCCTGCAGATGTTACATTGCTGAAAGAGGAATGACTTTCCAGGGAGCTCCTGCTGAGCTCACTTTTATTCCTACAGAGGCAAATTAACATCTACCAGCACCCACTTTCTGCCCCTGACAGAAGTATGACAGGAGCTTCAAACAGTCTGAAACTTGAGATCTTCTCCACTGGAGCACCTTCCAGCCTGACAGCTCTGAGGAGTCTTTGAAACTAGAAAAACAGATGACTGGAAAGATAAATCATCACAGCCCTTTCCAGAGAGAAAAAAACAAAAGAAAAAGAAAAGAGGCAACACATTGAATGTGGGTAAAGCAAAAGGATTTTGTTTAAAAGAGAAAAGTGTCCTTCTCAGCTGTTCAAACACACACATGTGTCTCTGCAGCTCAGAAATTAAAGCCAAACATGCCACAATGGACCACATGCTGGTTCTCTGCTGTGGGGCTTGACAGGGATGCTTGAGGAAGCAAAGTGCTTGGGGCAGGAGGGACAGCCTAGCTGGACACTCTTCTAATGAGCCCTCCACTAATTTCATCTCTCCTACAGCACAGAACAAACCAAATCCCATGCTGACTTTAAATCTTCCCTTTACTTTGCTGGCCAGGCCTTCCAGAAGAATACAAGTGCTGGATTTATGCTGGTTTCAGAATCAAATCAGAAAGAAGATACAATGGGCAAATACAGCTGTAGCTGTTTGCCCCCAGCTCTGTTTTTATAGATGTCAGAGAAACATTTTTGAGTGGAAAAAAGACAAAGTTTTTAATAAGGCCAGCACTCAACAGCAGAAATTATCAGAGAAGGGTCTGTAACAGGCCAAGTGTATGTGTGATATGCAACAAGATGGTTTCTGGAGGACATAGGACATGTGCAGGTGAGGATGGGAGGGGAAAGGCTGACTAAGGAAATGAGGCAGTCTTGTCTGCAGCAGTGTACATGGCTTCAAACAAGAATCAAGACTTGATGTTAATAAAAATCTGCGTATCCTCACTAAAAGACATCCAGGGGTCTGTGTGCTGCACAGAGAGCTGCAGCAGGTCACTCACTGATGGCAAAGCCACATGCTGAGCTGGCCTCTGCAGCCAGAGCTGCCCAAGAGCTGACACATCACATGTGGTGACCAAGTGCAGGCAGCCCAAGCGCTCGGCATTTCTCAGCAGTGCCTGGCAGAACATCTCTGATGGCCTCAGCATCTCAGAGGAATATTCAACAGCACTGGCCCCTCACACTGAGCTGTGCCCAGCTGCCCGAGGCACCCTTCACAGAATCAGCTGGGGGCTCTCAGCCTGTGCTGAAAAAGCCTCTATTTCCTACTCTCTGTGTTATGGTTGTCTGCATCTCCTTGTACAGAGCTGCCCCGATCCAGCACCAGAATTTCTTGGGGCTGCCACAGGGATTTCTCCCCACGGCCTGTATGGTGCAGGGAGCCATCAGGTGCTCTAGCTAAGCTCTCCTTAGCAAAACCTTCAGTAAAACAGAGACACTCAGCAGGGGAGTGAGACATGAGGAGTGAACCCAGCACCCGTTCCCAGGAACTCTATCACACACTCCCATTTTTTCTCACTTGGATACTGCTCTGCTGGGCACTGTGACCTTCAAATCTAATTTCTTCAGAACCCACAAGGACTACAGGAACCACTCCCCTTGCATACAGGCAAAGCTAAATACCTACACAAAATGCAAATTAAGTTCATGACATTCTCAAACTACTGGATGCCTTGAATACTGATAATGTCACTTTCCTGGGAGAATTCTCACATGTTCTCTTGCACCAGTTGATGCAGGATCTGTACACAATTAAGCAGCTCAGGGAAGCCAGCAGACAGGCAGACCACTTGTCAGATGTCCTTGCATCCCATGAAAACAGTTTAAACACTCCTAAATTAAAGGCAAAAGCTGCTGAGATCCAGTTTTATCTAGAAATGGGCAGATACATGCAGTGCTCCCTCCCCCAGGCTACTGAAATTAATTCCTCCAAGGCTCTCAAGAAGTGAATGCAACTTGTTCATTAAAAAAACTCTAATACTAAGAAGTATACTGCTGGCAAAAATTGCAGATCTCTGCAGAGCAGGGCAAGGATAACAGAGACCATGGCAGCACCACCACCTGCCAGCCCAGAGCTCCGTGCTGCTCTGGAGACAGCTCTCTAGGACAAGCTGTCCAGTCCTAGCATGGTCTATCCTCAGCCTCTCCGCAGAAGCTGCCAATAAGGTAACCAATTAGTGTCATGTTTATGCTGTGTGATCTTTATTCACCTCTTTCCCTGCACACAGAGTCTAGCACAGCACAGATAT
Organism: Oreocharis arfaki; assembly: GCA_013398015.1. Taxonomy (NCBI): domain Eukaryota; kingdom Metazoa; phylum Chordata; class Aves; order Passeriformes; family Paramythiidae; genus Oreocharis; species Oreocharis arfaki. The sequence goes on from VZRR01008871.1 coordinate 21,610, forward strand.
GCTGTGGACGCCCTGAGGCACAGCTGAAACGGAATAGCATCAGTGTCATGTCACGTGGCCCCAGTTTCATCAGAAGCTGGACTGAGACCAAGCTGATTCCACACAGGCCACTGCACAGCCATCACAAGATAATCACTGGCAGTTACTACCAGGTGGTGCCCAAACTCACCATCATCCTGAACCCGAGTTCAGGTGGCGCTTTACATCTGAGCAATTGGGTAAGGGAGATTTTGGCAATTACACGTGGGTGTGGAAATCCAGCTCACCTGTCTCCTGGCTTAAACTCTCGTGAAACCTTGGTCTTCTTCTTCTTGTGCTTCCTCTTCAAGTTTTTGATGGAAAGAGGGATGCTCTTCTTGCGGCAGGTGCCGCTGCCGCTCTGGGACGAGGCAGTGGAGCTAGCAGAAGAGGTGACAGAACTGGTGTCATCAGTGTCATCAGCTGCCTCATCATCAGCATCCTGCTCCATGGACTGAAGCCGGTAGTCTGGCAGCCCTTCATCCTTCAGGAGAAAGGGAGGCTGCTGCTGCCGTGCTGCTGCTCCCCCTTTCTCCTTCCCTGTTTCTTCAGGCTGCTCCTCCTTTCTCTCTCCAGGACTTGGTGCACTGTTGGAAGAGTCATCCAGCTCACACTTGGATTCAGGCTTGACCTCTTCTGATTTTTGGTCAGTAGCTGCAGCAGACTCTTTTTCAGGGGCTTCACCGGTGCCTTGAGACTCTGGGGAACACGACATGATCTTCACAATCTGCTTCTTCAGCAGCCGCCTCACCTGGGGAGAGCAGACGTGGGTCAGAGCTGAGCCTGGACACTCAGCAGGCTGCCAGCCAGCCTGCCTGGGGACTGCTCAGCTCTGTGCACCCATGGGGCTCTGCACATTCCACTTGTACCAGAGTACTCTGCAAACCAGCATCTCACACTGCTCTGCTCAAGAGCAGCACTGCACTGGCCCAAGGAAAGTGAGCTTTGCTCCTTCAGCTTATTTTAAATGTGTTTTGAACTGTTTTGTTAGGGAAGCACACAAGAAGCTGCACAAGTTAATCTACATAACAGATACAGCCATGCAGGGAGGTCACCATCTACACACTGATGACATCCTTTTATTCTAGGAACACCATGGCTCTACAGGCAGCAGGTACAGACCATAGCACGACCCACTTGGCCTAGGAAGCAAAACCGACTTCCTTGTTTCACTGTAGCCAAGGACTTAACTGAACATTTCAGCTCCATGAGAAAGCTAAGGAAAACAACTTGTTTTAAAGTCCCAGCTGTCAGAGCACACTTGACCCCTGCAAGGTGACACCTCTGTGTCAAGGTCCTGTTCATGTTCTCTCAAGGTGTTAGCTGCATGCTTCACCCAGAGCAGTCAGACTGCTCCACAAGGTGACTTCCCTGCTGGCAACAACAAGCCATTACTCTTCACAACCACTTCAGGAGTCACATTTCAGGCCACATGACTACCAGGAAGATCTCTGCTTTAAAAGCCACAGTGACCAGAAATGCTTAGACAAGTCAACACCTTCCTCGACCCCTCAACTCACCTTTTTGGCAACTGATCCTTCACCCAGGACACAGTTCCTCTCGGGACATTCACAGGTGATTTTTGCAGGTTCCACTTTGTCTGGGAACACGTAGAGGCACCTTTCCCCAAGCTGCCTTTGGGCATGGTCAAAGCACCCCAGACGCTTCACCCTGGCAGAACAGGAGAGCCATGAGCACAGAACAGTAACAGAACCCAGCAGTGCCCAGGGCCTTCACAAGGCTGGCATGGCCTCACACCAACAGCGCTGCTTCAGGGGTGGCAGAACACCACACCAAATCATTTCCAGGCACACAATTCTAAAGCAGAAGCGGGAATCTCACCAGGGACTGGGTGGGGATACAAAGTGTTTGGATGGGACACAAGCCACTCCTCTCCCTGGAGCTCCCCCCTTCCCCCCAGAGAGAGCTGCCAAGAGATATTTGGGGTTTTTGCTGTCATTTGAGAGCTGGTCCCCTCCAGCACATGAGCTCCAGGCAGGACCCACGCTGACAGCGCTGCTGCTCATCTAACTTGTCTTTCAAGCTTTCCCAGCCCATTCTGGCAGCTGCAGCCTGCAGAGGGCACCAGTTCCTGCCTCAGCACCAGCCGGGGCTGCAGCCGCACCCCTGAGCCCCAGCCCAGCCCCTGACACACACGGAGATGCAGCCTGCTCCAGGCAGGAGTGAAAGGACAAGGGAAGAAGGAAGCTGCTGCCAGACACCACTCTATGCACTTGTCAGCTGGAGAGAACTTAGCATTAGTGGGATGCTTGCCCTCATGCTGGTAACTAAAGTGTCTGCTAAACTAATTTGGAAGTTGTCATCTTGCATTTTTGAAGCTCTGGGATATGGAGGCATTCAACATGGAAAAAAACCTGCCTGCAAACAGCAGCATTGTGCCTCTTCACTTGGTAGGCCTGTCACCCACAGCCTGTGCAGGGCCTGGGTGCTGGGAGTGAGAAGGGGTTTTCAAGGGATCTCACCTGGACAGCTTCTCTTGGCTGATTATCGAGGGAGGAGGGCTCACACTGTCAGTACCTCCAGGACAAAAGCTTTTTGTGATCCAAGTAACCTTTAGTTCTACCACCTGTACCTACAATGTAATGACAGAAAAGGCAATTTAACTTTTCAGAGACTTTTCCAAACCAGTGTCTCAGATCTGAAAGTTTACACACAGGAAAGTGACAGACCTGCTTTTATCATTTAATATAGGCAAGTGCAGTTTCACCACACCCAGGACAGCTACTGTGCCCCCACAGCCTGACTCCTGACAACACAGAGATTCTACAGCTTTAACCTCAAGGAAAGACAAGTGGCTTAGGAAAGAAGCTATGGTACATATAAATCAGCAGTCCAATGTCACAAAGAAATATGCTAATGGATTTGGAGCTGCTCCCTCTTCAAGCAAAGAGTCAGCAATATTTCTCCCTTTTTGGACAGCATGCAACATTAAGTTTCAATAGAAGTGCTCCTACTGCCCTAATCATCAGCAAGACTGCCCTCTGAGTGCACTGACATGTGATCACTTTACAGGGTGCCAGCAGGGACCCTTGCTAGGATGCTCAAAAGTCCTGCCAGTGCCCAATGAGAAATTTGCCACCTCAGAACACCACAGCCACAGCACATTTGCTCCTGGGAGGTTACCATGGCGAGCTGACTCTGCTCCAAACAGCCAGCCAGCGACCGTGCTCAGCAGAAGGTGGCCATGAGTCAGGGTGTCAGTCCTTACCTCTTCCACCACCACTCTGAACTTGCTCTTTGTGCTCAGAACAGGCTTCACGCCCGAGAGCCACTGCACACTGGAGAACACTTTAGATGGCCCGATGAGGACTTGTCCAGGATAAAAGCCATATGAATCATCAAAGAACAGACCCTGTGGGTGAAATGGAGAAAAAAAGCATAAAGGACTCTAAGATTTAATATTCCAGCATTTCCCTTACATCTTTTGTGACCAGTAAAATTAACTATAAAGGTAAAGCCTGTAAGATGCCCGTCTCCTGTAGCTCATCCTCTCCTGAAGGCAGCCCAGCAGTTCCTATAGCAACCTGCTCCATCACACATCCAGACAGGACCAGGACTTGGTACAGGTGAAGCAAAGGTACTTGCAAGAAACAAAAGATGCATATTTCCACACAGAGGTTCTCAGTAACAAGGTAGCCAAGGTCAGCTGGGCAAGGACATCTATCTCTTTTCCATGCTCTAATTCAAGCACCTACAGCTTTCAGAGGCAGAGGATGTGTGCCTTCACTCCTCTGTTTGTCAAATGAAGTGTGTAAGTATTATTCCTGTCTCAGGTGGATTAGTTAATATGACAGTTCTTTGAAAACAAAAACAGGACAGTAAACACAACAATTGCTTTCCTAGAACTCCTTCCCACTGATACTGAGATTCAGTGTGGGGGCGGACAGAGCAGTTTAGGGTAGATAAAATACTGAGCACAGAACTGCATCGAGTCTTGTAATTTGTCAGAAGGGATAAGAGCAGTGTGACATGATCTAAGTCAGGTAAGCATCTAACACACAGCAATTCTGAGCACAGCATCAAGAGTAACACTGGAGACAACCCGTGATTCAGCCCAAACTGTGACTCCCCAGAGGACTACGTACACTTTAAAGGCAGCCTGACTCAAAACAAGCCATCTCAAAATTGGGTAACCAGAAGCTGAATGTTGCTACAGCATCTATTTAGCGAGCAGAAAACACATTGCACAACCCAAAGTAGCAGAGACTCAGGTATTGGAGAATATTGAGCGACAGACCACTCCTTTTCTGTGCAGAACCAGAAAACCACAGCAGCACATCCTATTGAACTGATATTCCATTTATTCTTCAACGAGCTGGCATCAAGTTTTAGCAGAAGTGCAGTTTTAGATCAAAGGGACCTCTGCTTTGAAGGCTGGGAAGGATAAGAGCTCAGTGCTTTGCTAGTTCCTAAGAATCACACGTCATCCTCTGTCATCTCCCAGCACTGCTGCCAGGAGTGCAGCAAGGCCCTTTGGAAGAACAAGCAAGCTGTCATCTGCCTTTGAAGGTGAGAGAGGTTAGATCCCATCACACAGCAAACTGTTTTACCCAAAAGCCAGCAAAACTTTCCCTGCCATGTGATTTGGAAAATGCCAGTATGGTGGCAGGTCTCCATTCAAAGAATGTCATGGACTGCAGTAACAAGAGACAATATTTTACATGGCCTGAAAACCTGCTTCTAGCAGAACACCTGTTAAACAAAATGCCTTTTTCCAGAAGAGGAAGAGTTTTTGAAAGCAGTAAATGGAGGTTTATGTGCAGATAGAAGGAGCAGTGAGTGAACTGCCTCAACACCAGCCATCTGACAGTGTGTTGTAAGTTGTGTCGTAAGTTGTTTACAAAGAAACCAGCTGGATGTATTAATTGTAATACCTCCCCAAAACCTGCTCATTACTAACATCACCTTTAAATTGTTACTGTAAGTGATACACCATTTAATTCCTAGGATTAATAAATGATTATGAATTTTGCCTTCTCCCTCCCTCCTGCACAAAAAAGTTTCCAGGACAAAGTTGATCAGAAAGACTCTCAGGAGAGCCAGCAGCTCACCGAGTCGCTGACGTGGGGACAAACGTCATACAGCTTGGCTCCATCTTCTGTGCTCATGGAACACCTGGAAAGCAGACAGGAGACACATGGTCACATTCCCAGAGCCATCCACCCCAAAAGCAAACAGCACCCAAGGAACTGACACTGCCTGAGCACGTCTGGCCATGCACCCAGCAGTGTATCACTGAGCTTTTATGGTCCACAGAAAAACTGGTTATAGACAAGGTGTAAAAGCATTAAAGGTATCTAAAGGTCCCATTCAGCATGTCAAAAACCAAGCTAAGTAACAGGCTAGGTGCTGGACAAGATTTGTCTGCTGCAAAGGTCCCATTTGTTACTCATGACGTGCTGGGAACTAAAGGCAATTTGGGCATATTTTCTTCAATAATAGCTTCATTTCCAGAGTGAATTCTGGTGGCATTTCAAATGATTCATTAGGAAGAGGTTTTGCAAACAGCTACCTCACTTTACACAGCTGTGGAGGAGCTGGTACAAGATTCTAAGCAAGGTTTTAAATTACACCAGTAACTGCAGGCATTACAGAGATGTGTGGCTATTTTTCACTCGTAGTTTAACAAACACTAAGAACCTTCCAGCCTGGGTTAACTGCACAGTAACACAGTCAAACTCTTAGATGCATCCACCAATCATCTGCTACAGCTCTCACATTACTCACTTCTCTTAGACAGACTCTGAGCTGGCTGCAGGATCATGGATTTGATTGTTGTGTTTTAAACATCAATGTGAACACTCAATTTACAAGACAGATGGGTTATTCCCCAGCTGCCAGGCCCATACACCTCTTGGCCCTCCACTGGTTCTTTCCTTCCCTTGCATCAAGAGTTGGTTGGATAAGACAGGCCTCAGTAACAGAGTGAATGTAGTGAATTCATAAGGGTTAGCACACAAGTCACTGTCTCACATGCAAGAGGAACAGAATTCAGATCCTTCTGCTGGCTTTGCAGAAATTTCACCATATATTTCTTTCAATATCTCTGGTTAAATCTTTCTCTAGACTTTGGATTGTGTTTTCATTTATAAAAAATTCAGTGAAAAAGCAAAGCTGTTCTGTCTTGGGCTGCTTTTTCATCTTTGATAAAAACCACTAGCCTGCAAGTTTCCACAATTTCACAGACCCATTTTTAAGGTAAGAATTCCCCCTACAGCTCAGTGAAGTTATGCTCTCCTACTGGGAAGTAGTCTGGAACAACCACCCATCTTAAACAGCAAATTTGCAGAGGAGAAGCACAATTTAGAGACCAGTGTGCTTTAGTTCTGGAATATTGATCTGCTGGGATTGAAAAAAATTGTCACTTTCTAGACTACAGCTTTTCCAGAGGGTTGTCAATGAATTTCAATGTTTTCAGAGAAAGATGTATCCTCTTGCTCTACATCTGAAGATTATGCAAGCAGATAACTTATCACTATGTAAATGAAGCCCAAACTGTTTCTTGTTCTCATAAAACAGACAAGGATTGTGAAAGCCAGGGGGGGACAGTCTTCCACAGGAGGGAGAGAAGTACCTGGCACCATTGGAGAGCTTGAGGATGACCTGGTTCTTCAAATCATAGACCTTGCCCAGCCAGCAGTCATAGGCTATGTAGTCACCATACATGAAAGGCTATGATGAAAACAGGAAATAAAACTTTATAAATATCAATTGTTGTAGCTGGAGCCAATTTTCATCACTAATTTTTCATCCCAGAGGAGCTCGTATCCTACTGTCTTCCCGCAGGCTGTGACTTGGGATGAGTTACAACATTCCTGCTCTTTACTCCCAAATTATCTTTATCTCAGAGGAAAAAGAACGATGAAATCTTACCCCACCTGGTCTCTGGAAATCACCTACCCACTCAAAGAGAGAACCAGATATGTTTGAGACTGTTCCAGCTCAACAGAAATCTGCCTGACTCATCTCAGCATTTTTACAGCCTGTTTAAACAGCAGCGGTGTCACAGCTCAGCAGCTCCGGGCCATGGCCACGGGCTGCCCCGGTCAGGTTGCCACACCAGCCTTCCACACTCAGTGCAGGAGTTCTCACACAATTTAATGTCAGTCTAGCCCTTCAAGACAATTTGGTCTCAGCAATGTGATGAGAAACACAGAACAGATGGGGAGATGAGGAGATGCTGCATCATCTTCTCCCAGGGAGGCTGCTTGCAGCAAGTTTAAAATAAAACCAAACTGCAGATGCATCTTGCACAATGTGGATGCTTCGCCTTCAAGACAGATTTGAAGTACAGCAGCATCCCTCCAAATCACCAAGCCCTGGCTCCTACGTGCATTTTGGCTGTGTTCTCACCCAGATATGCTGCAGGTCTTTGCTGTTGACAGGGTAAAGGATGCAGTTGGTTCCCACCAGCTTCACAGCACACTCGATGTTGACGTCAATTACAGTTCCACACTGACTGTCCTGAAAACACAGAAGGGAAAAACAGGTTTGTTACCTAGGGAAGGTCCTACAAACAGATGTATGTGTTTTGTGTAGAAGTCGTAAGTGCAGAGACAAATAAACTTTAAAACTCCTCTTACTCCCTCTTACCCTTCAGGCCCTTGCTCTGCAGGGGCATTTCACAAAACTCTATGAGAGCTCAGAAGGTGAGATCACTATTACAGACCTGTATTGTTTTCCTTCCAGTTAGAAGAAGTTTTTCAGTTAGAATTTGAAATGGCTGCTAAAGCAGAGACTCCTGAACCTGGTCAAATAAGACCTTACTAAATCAGGTGATTAGTATTTACTTGCTTGAAAATCTGCCTGTCTCCCTGCTCTGTTCAACTGAGTGAATCTCTGCAGCTTCACAGGACCAACGTGCAAGTACTGCCCTGAGTCAGCAAAGGCAGGGGTAGATCAGCAACAAACCAGAAATTCTTTAAAGCTGTTGTGACTTTAACTCACACAATTTTGCAGGACATTATAAATGGCCTTTATTTTGTGCCATACTGAAAAAAAAAAATCTGGCACCTTTTGTCAAATTTCAAGGTTTGCAGCCAGATAATTTACAGTTGGTCTAATTATAAGATGGTTTGTCATTATCTCCCTCACTTTTTAACGAAGTTTTAATCGTTTTCGTCCCAAAGAAAAGAAGGCATGCTGTCAGGAGCCTTCTGGGGGCAGCTTGGCAGGGAGCACACAATGTGCACGATGCTCACACATATGGTGGAGGCCTGCAAGGGAGGGCTGCTAACCCAAACACTGTCAAAGGCAGCAGCTGCCCTGGCCTCCTGGCAGCTGGGACAATCGATATTCTTATTTATTAAAGACCACAAGTCCATTATCAAAGCTGACTGAGGGCCAGCATGACAAATGCCCTGGTATGAGCTGTCCTTATCTCAAACATCAAGGTCTCTGCTCCAGCATGACTTGAGCACGACACTCAAAGGGCTTATACCCTGCAAGAAGTGGATTTGTTTGCTCAGTTCTGTTCTTTCAACTATGGGAAATGTTTAGTCAAGGCTTTCACTCAGAGCCCTGGGCAGCCCTTGGGGGAGTTCAGGAGTTTGCTGGTGCTCAACTCATTCAGTTTCATCTTGAGGACTGGCACTTGGAGCAAAGACAGTCCAGGGTAATTCCTGGACAGACTGCTCAGCCCTTTTGGCTGGCTTGCTTTCCACCTGCCTGCTGCTAGTTCTCTCCTCACACCACACCAGCCCAGTGCTCTGCAGCCCCGAGGCTCCCAAGGCAGCAGGATCAGGAGAGTGGGACAGGCAGAGCTGTGCCAGCACAGCCAGCAGGGCTGGGAGAGCCAGGCTGGCAGACCCCAAAGCAGCAGGGGCTCACTCCCTCCAGCTGCTCCACATATCACCCCCATTCCTTTCCAGAAGGGCTGGGGAAGAAAAGGGAGCCTTTCCCAGCTTCAGCTCCATCACAACAGACTGCAGCTAAGCTTGCTGCCTGCACAGGCTGCCAGGAAAGAGCCCAGCAGAGCTGTACCATCACTCTCACCTGAAGAGGGTTGGCCAGAACTACACTGGCTTCACAACAGCTGCTGCCAGCATGATTCGAGCCGTGGGATGAGTGAGGCCTGCTCAGAAGTGGCACCTGCTCAACAAACCCACAGCTTCTGCAGGCTACAGCACAGCCACCTGCCCTGCTTTTCCTCCAGCGTAAGCTAAAATAAGTATACCCTCACCATCCTCCGGCTGTGCTTTGCAGTTCAGGCCCTGTGTTTTAGACTGTTTGTTAGAACCAAAAAACACTCAAGAAACAAATTCCTTGCCCTGCAATGCGCATTTCAGAATTAATTTTTCCTTTATCAGCAGCCAACATGACAGCAGCTCTGAGACATGATACAATCCAACACCTGTGAATTCTGTGGATCATACTTGTCTCTTGGTCTAAAACCCCTTTAATGGATGGTGAAAGTATAGCAAGCAATAAAACCAGGACTGGAGTCACTGATGTATTCCTACACCCTCTGCCTGATCTCTAAGTGAGTTTCCCCATGGAGAAGGTACCTGCACCACCCTAAAGGTGCCTCCCACCTAACACAGTTTGGTGCTATTAGTCACGGCCAAGAGCAACAGGTTTAGCTCAGCTCACTTCTCCTTCCAGTTATAAAATGCTTGAGCAAGTGAAGAGCCCTGTCTGTGGTCAGGAAAGCAGAAATCAATGTCATGAGCAACCCCAGGACCCACAGGGCTGTTGAATCACAGTTCTCCTCCCTCACGTGCCACTGAACCTCCCTTTATTATGAGTTTATTTATTTCCCTGTCACATGAAACATTAGCCTGCGACAGAGGAGGCAGATTTGCAGGCTGAGGGGTTCTGTTGAATCACTACAGCAGTGCTCAGCAGTGCAGTCCCAGAAAGAGACATTGCCAATTTGTCTCATCTTCCAGGGCAGGTTCTCAGCCGGGCACAGCTCAAACACACCCATCCTTTCATTAGCTCATCCCACTAAGGGAGGGGCCAAATGAAACCAGTTAACATTTCAGTTGTGTTACAAAAATCAATTTCCATCAACGCCAACACCAGAACTGGAAAAGGAAGGTGACTGAACTGAGTGAGGAGCGCCAATGGGTTCAAGCCCCACTCACTCCACAATTAAGTGCACTCCCCAGACCTTCTTCCTGCTTCCTCTGCTACCCTGACATCACGTACCACACTGAATATTCAAGCAGTGAATGGATTCCTTCCCCATCAGAGACAAGGTTTTAAGGCAGACCAGCGAACTCCCACCCCAGAGCGCAGCAGCTCCGGAAACACAGCCCTCAATCCCATATCTTCTACCTCCAATCCTTCTACTCTTTCCCTCAGCACTCTCCTTTCTAAGAAGAGGATCTTTACACCACCCCTACTCCTTTGTCTAAAATGGACAGCATAGCCCAGCATCCTTTGAAGCAACAAAATCCAGGTGTCTGACAGATTACAGACCTACTTCTTACCTTTTCCCCAAATTAGCATATCACCCGGAAAAATTAACTCTGCCACTTTTCCTGCTTCTCATCCAGCTGGATTAGACTTTCAGGCCCAACTGCATTCAGTGAAAATGATGTCATTTTATGCATTTCCCCCCGAAGCAGTCTTTCCCCACACTCAGTGCTCGATGAGAAGCACATGGATTTGAGTCAGCTCTCCTCTCTTGAGGAACAGAGGATTTCAAGTCCTTCCCGCTCAAGGTTAAAAACAAGCCCTAAGAGAGTGTGTTGAATACAGAATAAGTTCCACATTCTCCATTTGCCAGGCCAACTGGCGCAGGGCAACCATCCCACATCCTGAATTTGGCAGGCTGACACTTGCAGGTTTTCTATTTTAAACGCCCCTGTAATTTTTGGAATATATGCGTTAGCAAGTGAAGGTTTTCTTTGAGATAAAAGGGGCTTATTGTTTAATTTACAACTAGCATTTAAAACATTTGAGGGTAAGGAAGTGTAAGTCATCCTCAGATTTGTTATGCTTTTTGACATAGAAGAAATTGAGTTATAATCTCACCATTCCATCAATTTAAAAAAAAATGAAGTTACTGGCCACAAGGGTCAAGCAAATACCATTATTTAAACATGAAAACAGAGAAAAACAAATGTGCAAGAAAACTGCTGGGTACGTATCTACCAAAACATGTGCAGCAAGCCAGGGGAGCCAATTTCTGCTCAAATGAGAATGGAAATTGCAAACAAAAGCAGCACATCCATGTTTGCCAAGAGGAGAACAACCTGCTGTCCCGAAAGCTTAAAACGACTTTAAGAAGCACTGGATAACAAACAGTTGAGAGACAGGACTCAAAGTATCCCCCGGAGCGAGAAGAATATACTGAAGGCTCCAGCTGTGCCAGGTACAACACTGTGAACAGCCAATAATTCCATTTTCTACCTGTTCATTGTTTTGGATTGGAACACTTTAATAAAGCTGCAGTTTTAGAAAGATACGTTGACTTCAAATTTCCATTTCAAACAACCATTAAATTTCTTAAAGAAATCCTTTACTTCAGCAATTCTCAAATTATCATTCAAGCTTTGCATTCCTTTTTTTCCTTTGTAGTATTCTGTGAAAAAGGGGTGGGTTTACTTTTATTATTTGACAAAAAAAGGCTTTATTTAAAAAAACCACAAAAACCCAAGCAAGGCAGCCAGGTCAGACAACAGCCTTCTCTATCCCTGCACCAGGCTGCACACCATGTGGTGCAACTGCAGCAGTTAGTGGCCAGCTGCTTCCTTCATCACAGCCTTGGTAGCCACACTGCTGGAAGCAAGTCAAGAGAAGATAGAGGCAAGCACATGGCAGGGCCATATGGCTCAGGGTTAGAGGTCACCTCTGAGCCACAGCAAGAAACCGCCAACCCTGCTGAGCTTCTAAAGAGAGCACGTCCCATCTGATCATCAATACTCAACAACGTCCCCAGTGTTCCCCACACAAACCCCAAATCCACACACCTCTGACAGGCACAAGTGCCATACAACTACAACAGAGTGGCTGGGACATGGAATAGTATCCAGAAAGAGCCAAGGGAACAATTATCAGCTGCTGTTTAAGAACCAGCTTGCTTTCTGTCAACCTAGATGTGCTGGATGCTCCAGCAGTGTTGGGATTTGCTGTATGTCTGGGAGAAGCTGGAAAAGATGCTGCTTACTGTAGACTGAGAGGTGTGTCTGAAAATATTCCCTTCAAATTCTCTACCAGAGCACACAAAGAGGCAAAGGCAAGCAGCAGAACTGGGATCTGCCCCCACGCCAACCTCCCTGTTAGGTATGGGAAAGCAGGTCCACAGCCCCCACATCTCAGAACGGATTCATGTAAAACTTTAAGAACGGCAGGGTAGACAGGCTTCTTGTCTCCTTCTCTGACCATGACTGGAACTGCTTGCTCAGGAGACCTTTGCAGATATCCAACTGTAGAGAGGCAGCCTTAGCAGAATTCCATTTCCACTGGATGCAGCTAAGTCTATCCAACACACTAAAAATAGAACATGCTCAAAGCATTACTGTCCAGCTCCATTCAGGCAATTTGGCAAGTCCTAGAAATCCATGCAGCAGTATCACAATCAAAAGGGGACAAAGAAAAAAAAGCACTTACGCTAGAGCTCATGTGTCTGACCACATCTCGAGGGACCACTGAGCGATCTTCAAGCTTCAGCTAAGGAGAGAAAGAGAGATTGGCTTTAGTGACCCCAAATGATACTCAGTCAGAAATAACATGAGAAATACAAATGCACAGTATCCCGAACACCCAGACTGAGGAGGATGGCAGCAGAGGATGCTGAGGCGCTTCCATACACAGAGTTAATCCCCTTGGCATATTTGCAAAATCCAGTTGACAGATCTGACATCAGCAACCAGGGGATCCATCCACGACTGTGCTCTAAGTCAGCAGACACATCAGAAAGGGTGCAGACATTGACTCATTTATCCCCTCAAGTCTCCCTCTCCTTTTCCTCTGTCTGCACCACGCATCATTTCCTACCCACATCCAGTCTATGTAGTACAGAAGACACATCACACCACAGTTCTGTGTCTCACCCTGCACACTCTTCACCCAAGATACTCCCAAGTATCTGTGGAAAGCCTGTTTGGCCTGGGACACATAAAGCAAGGTCCTGTACTGTAAGAAGTCTTGGCTGGCAAGGGAATAGGTGACAAATCCACCAGAGCAAGCACTTGTCTTGAAAAAAAAAAGGGAAAAGAAATGGCTGTTTCTGCACTTAAAAGCTCTCAGGTCCATGCAGGTAACAAAACATCAATAAGACCATGGATAAAGTCAAAGCACTGCTTATTCCAGCTCCTGCTAAAGCACTTGCTGGCAAAGAGCTTGTTTGGGCAACAAAGGATGTGGTTGGACCATCCTTACTCTACAGCAGCTCACACAGACCTGTGGGCACCAGGAGTGCTACTGGAAAGGGAATGTATCATTTGATGAACCTCCAGTGATTAACCAAGTGATGCCCTTCCAAAAGAGGCCCTTCATCCAGCTGTTTCAGTGACCTCAAGACTACTTGCAGGCTATTTCATTAAGTATTTTCAACAAGCCTAAAACTACAAAGTGCAGCTGCCATCGAACACACTGGAATGCTACATGAGGGATGATGTCCTAAGGGATGCCACAAGACTGAACTCCAATTTCAGGCTCGCTCAGCCTCCCAGTAACTCAGCTAAAATCCCCCTCTGCTGAACAGGGAGAAGCCACATCTCCGTTTCAGTGGTCCAGAAGTTATTTGCATCGGTACATCACTCTGAGCCCTGCAAACACACTAATTACACAGCCAGCGCTCTGGGAAGTGCCATATGAATGCACCATCAGGGACAGAGCCTCTCTCACACCTCACTTTCAGAACCCACCATGTCACTACTGCTGCATTCCCGGCTTTTCCTTGTTCATCCCCAGCCTGAACTCCACTGTGCTTTGTCAGCATTTCATCCTAACCCACTCCCTGGCTTACAGCCTGCTTTACTAAATTAGACATATCTATAATCCAAGAACAGGATCCGGAATCAGACCATAGGACCTGAGTATTTATCATCTTCTTGAATGCGTGTTTCAGTAAGAGAGGAAGAGACCCAGCCAGCCAGGCTTTTAGACCCAACTTCTGCAGTCAGAACCACACTGGAGTGAGAAACCTGAAGCCCACAGCCCATTTCCAGATTGTAAAAGTGTTTTCACTGCCTCCCACATCTCACTGCGGTATATAGATAGACATCAATTTTTATACAGCTTTTTAAAATTATTTGTTAAAGTAAGTACTCTATAGGCAGCCTTTTAAAATCCAGAATCAGGCTGCAACATTCACATTCCAGTAAGTACTCAAGCGTGAGCAGCAGTTTGGGTACTGTAACTGAAGTTTTCTCACTGCACAGCTCCAAGTGTATGATGATGCTTTCATTTCAAAATGCATTAGGACTTAAATTGATGCATTATGTTTCAACACATCACGGAGCCATACTGTTCCTATGATGCAGCCTCTGAAGAACCCAGACCATCAAGATAATTCGATGTTACCCAGCAGCAGCAGCAATATCTCTGGGTCAGTCAAAGCTGGTAAATCACAGAAGCGATAAATCAGCAGCATTCCCTTTTTGTGATCCTTCCTCAAGAATATAATCATACAAATTCTTCCCATAGCAAAGCATAAAGCTTTCTCTACAGGGGGACTATATTTAACCTACTTTCAGGTCTCCTGGTTTTTAAAGGCAGCACAACTATTTTCAGCTTCATGTGCCAGACCCACCTGTCTCAGTCGCAAGGAAAAGCAAGCCAAGGAGAAGGCAGAATGCCAGCATCAACAATAAATACTTCACAGGTCTCTCATGTCACAAAAGACTGTCAAAACCCACAAGAAACCCAACCAGAGTAAGCTGGAATGGCTGTCGATGGACACAATTCATTCCTCCTATCCTCTGTTACACCCAGAGCGATGCGATCATCAGCTGATGGACAGCCCGCTCCCTCAGCACTGAGGGAATTCTGTTGCAGAAGCACTTTTAAAATAGGTCCTCACAGCTCAGCTGCTATATTTACCTCTATGAAAGGCAGTATTAATATGGCTGGGTTTATGTTCTAGCCATGTGCCTCAGTAAGAGCCCCAAGAACGAGAAACAGCAGTTTCCCAGAGATACTCTGAGGAGTCCCAGCCTCCCATATGCCAAGCTGGGCTCCCGCCTCAAATGCAAGATACGTTTTGTGTTGCCTTTTTAAAAAATAAATTCACCACTACAAATGTTAAATAAGGCAAACCAAAGACACTCATCACTGCACACATTTCACCCTAGTGAAGAGGGATGACACACCCAGCCTGGGGTCAGTTATGTTCCTTAGGGCTTTGACTGCAGAAAGAAGTGGCAGAATAGCTCTGGCCCCCTTTTATTTCCTTTGCTATTCAGATGCTCTCTTGGTGCTCAGCACTGAATCAGTGCCTGAGCTTCACAGCAAATTTACTCATCAAAAGGCACCAGCTGCAATCTGGAGAACACCTGATACTTCAGCAGGGTTGATGATGCTCTCAAACCACACACAGCAGGAGGGGTACACAAATTCTGATTTTCTGCATAGAGAACAAGCATCAACAAGACCATGTTCCCCTTCTCAGCTGAGTCATCTCACCTCAAATGAAATAAGAGAGCCATCAGGGCTCACACCTGGAACTGGGCAGACTGGGAGAGGATAGACATTTCCACTGAGCATGAACTCATTAAGTCTTGGGAGCTTTCTGCTTTCATCCACTTGCCTAATTTTTTATTACAAACTTGTCGTTTGAAATCAAATCTTTGTGGTTTGGGTTTTGTTTGTTTAAATTAACAGCAGAGGTTGAGAGAGATGTCTGTGACAGAAAACTGGATCCTCACTTTAGCAAACAATTCAGCAGTGAGGTGTAAACATCCCAGAGCAGGGGTGGGCTGAACTCCCGCTGTAACTCCCCGGGTTTAACTTCTCAGCTCCATCGAACAAATGCAATATATGGTTCCAATTCTCCTCTCCAATAACTCCCTTCTGACAAGGGCTCAAAACCAGAGCAATTTACTTTGATGAGCCGAACTAGCCACCAATGCCAAGCACTGTGGCAGGTAAATAAGCAACAATCACTTCTGAAGTTCAGTGGCAAATAATAAAGGAGTTGCTGAGACTGATAGAGGGAAAACTAGCCCTGGCTGGTGTGCATCCAAATAAACTGAGTACTGGAGATACTCAGTAGTGGTATAAATCCCCTGTCACTCTCTGCATACCTAAAGCAGAGCTTAAATTCACTAATTAGCAATTCAGGTTTGCTTGTAACATCATTGGTACCCAACAGTGGACAAAACCACTTCCACACAGGCTCCAGCTATTGGTGTCACCATCCCCCAGAATGTTTTATCCAACAGAACAGAAAGGACAACACATTCATGCTTACTCCCAGCACATCCCTTCCTTTCCTATTCCCAAATAGTTTCTTTTCTGCATGGGACAGGAGTCTTGATTTTTCACTTTAGGAGAAACAGAAGGTGGTAATTCTGCCTGCAAACAGCATTTTGGTTTGCTACTGCCACACTGCACTCCAGGTAGGAAATGCTGTCACAGGAGGTAGGGATGGACAAACTGTCCCCTGCTCCAAACATCCCAAGAACAGAAGCTAGGAACAAGTTTAAACACAGAAGGGAACCGGAATGCATCACAGTCCTTGGTTGGTCAATCTCAAATATGCCAGGACACACCTTCCTTCAGAGGAGCTGACTGCTGAGCTGACTGTGCTGCAGGTTCAACCCACACTGGGACACCAGGAAGGACGGGAGACCTTGGCACTGCGACTCAGCATTGAGCTTCACACGGATTTGGGAGCACACCATTCACCTGGATCAGTCCTGGTTTTACAGCTGCATTTCTGCTCAGCTGCCCAGCAAGAGAGAGCACCCTGGCTGTGGGAGAGGGCACCTGATCCAGTATAGAGGCTGCCAATGACAACTCCCAGTGTTAAAGTTCATGCTCGGCCAGTGCTGTCTCAGATTCTGGAGCACAAGTTGATAAGGAGCAGCTGAGGGAGCTGGGGGGGCTCAGCCTTGAGAAAAGCAGGCTCAGGGGGATCTTTTCTTTCTCCACAACTCCCTGATAGAAGCTGTAGCCAGGTGAGGGTCAAGCTCTTCTCCCAAGTAACTGGGCAAGAGGAAGCAGCCTCACATTGTGCCAGGAGAGCTTTAGACTGGATATTAGGAAAAACTTCTTCAAAATGGCTGTCAAGCACTGGCACAGGCTGCCCAGGGCAGTGGCAGAGTCTCCATCCCTGGAGGGATTTAAAAGGTGTGCAGCTGTAGCACTTGGGGACATCATTCAGTGGTGGCCTGGGCAGTGCTGGGTTAATGGTTGAACTCAAAGGTCTTTTCCAACCTTAAGAACTGCAGTGTCTGACCAATAAAGAATAAAATTTGCTCAAGGGTGGTAACGTGATCCCACAGCCTCTACCTCCAACGCAATCACTGTGGTGACAACATCACTTTTATTTCAGACATTCCAAATTTCATCCTCCAAAACAAGAGCTCTGGAAATAAGCTCATACAGATGGAACAGAGAAAGCAGCACACACACATTGTAACTGCTTATAAAAATGAGAATACAAGGCACCACAAAAAAAAAAACGGGGGAAAGCACAATGCTGGAGATGAAACTCTGTACGCTGACCTGAACTGCTGTATGATGGTTGAGATGTTTATCCAACTGAGTCAGAAGTGAATTACCTACTATGAAAGCTGCTTCTGCCTCTTGAGTTAAATGAGGACTTAGACAGCAGCGGCCACCACGAGGGCAGGGAGGCCAGGCTGTGACCTGCACAGACCTGTCACTTCTATTCAGTCTGGGCTACTTGTCCATCTCACAGGTCCCAACTCTACCCTTGTATATCTCGTGTAACCGATCTCATTTAAAGCACTGCTCCCAGGCTCTGCGCCTACAACTGTCAACAAAAAAAAGTAAAAAAGAAGAAATTACTTGCAATTTTGTGATTGTATTTTATTTTGAATTCTCTCAGTGGGACTAAGAAAGAAAGTGTGAGGGGAAAAATAATAAAGCCTTTCAGATGCCAAGATTTTATCCACAGAAAACACGCCACACTTGTCTTTTTGTGACAATGGACAAACTTTGTGATAGAGGAGACATGAACTAGGCACCTGATTTCCGTCCCACATCAACAGTTAGAACTTTAGACTCACACAGACGGAGGTTTTTTAAACTGCACTAGAGAGTTCTCCTGGCAAGTCAGTATCTGAATCTGTTCTGGAGTTAAAAATTAATTCCTTCCCCGGGACATTCCTCCAGGGTCACCAGACTGTCAGCGTCCTACAGTCCCCGCATTAGCATTTTGTTTTGAATGGACAGCACCTGCTTGAGAGCTTGGAAGTTGCCATGGAAACTTGTAACATCAATGCTCAGAAGATGAAGAAAACCCACAGGTTAAGAGCAAACCACAGGAAAAGCAATTACTGCAGCAACAGGTAACAAGGCACCACAGAGCTCTCCAAACCTCAGTACCACACTCCATAACCAGTCAAAGCTAAATCCAAATGCCTGGTGCTGGGAAAGGTAAAACCTTGCTTCACTGAGCTGACACATAAGCTCCTTGGAGGGATTTTGAAAGACCTGGACAGCCTCTCAGCACCTGAAACAGGAGATGATGTACCATAGCTCCCATTCCTGGTTTCTAAACATGAAAGCAAATAGATCCTTTTCTCCAGTTCAGAACTTGTGACTTGGAAACCTCCACCAGATGCACCGGTTTGTGACTGGGACCACTGCCAGGCTCTTACTGGAGGAAACCTCCTTACTACACGAAGCAGCTCCTGGCCACCACCAGCTCCAGCCCCAGGCAATAGGAGAAAACAAAGCAGCTCCAGAGCTGCCTTGGCACTGGAATGGCTGTTCCATCCGTCCATCCCATTCCATCCAATGGGATAGGTGCTCATGGAAGTGGGCAGGAGGGAGAACAACTGGCAGCAGCCAGCCCAACTCAGCACCCCCCAGCTCTTATTTTTTTAACTCTAAGGTCTGATTACACACCCATACTCACTTCAGCTAAAACAGTAGTGTAGCAATCAACCCAACACAAGCTGGTTTTATTTTGTATCTAGATGAAGTGTCTAAAAAAGCAAGTCAGCTGTCCAAATATAGCATGGATACACCAAGTTAGACGACAAAGGTTCAGAAATTCAATGACCCAGAAGATCCGAAGCCAAGATATTTTAATATCTTTTCAGTATCAACACATCAGCAATGGCATCACATACTACTCTTGGAAAAATATGTTCCATATCCAAAGTTCACTTCCTGTGAAGGACTTCTGTTACATTGATCAGATCGTGTGGCACATGAGCAGCTGTAGAAAGCAAGTGGAGAGAATCCCCTGGAAGCTCAGATTTGATTCACACTGTGACATTTGAAGTGGCACATGTTGCTTCACTTCTAACCGGCGGTTTCCAACCATGCTGGGTTTTTACTGGAAAAAAAGATGGGAGAATGGGACAGAAGACAGACTACTAGAAACTTAAGACTCCTGAGAACTAAAATTCTACTACCCAGAAGAGCTGAACAAAGAGCTACACAATGCAGAGGGTTTTTAAATGACCCCCAAGGGATGCAGCTGCAAAAATATTAAAATAAATCTTTTGCACTGATTGGTACAAAAATTCTGCCTATGACACCTCCTGGCTACTCCTACATGGCAAGCACAAGTAGTTTGTGGCTCTTCCAGATAAAAAAAATTCAAAATCTGCTGGAGACAGGCAGCTGTGGAGATTCATGCATTACTTACAGAAGAACTACACCCTTCTGGGGCAAGATCTAAACTTTTGCCTGCACAAGTATTAAATGTCAGAGCAGTAGGTGGCTTCCAACACCACCACAGAACAGAGCTGGTCACTGCTCTGCCACATAACTCATACTTTTAATTCATAGAATGGTTTGGGTTACAAGAGACCTCAAAGACCATCTCCTTCCACCCCCTGCCATGGGCAGGGACACCTTCCACTGTCCCAGATTGTTCCAAGCCCTGTCCAACTTGGCCTTAAACATGTCCAGGGATGGGGCAGCCACAGCTCCTCTGGGCAACCTGTAGACACACGGAGAATTTTACCCATTTTACTTTACCATCATTCCGCATTTTCATAATATCATGATATTGCTTGTCATCTGAAAGCACTCAAAGAAATCACAAAAGGAGAAAATATTTAAGAGTTACTTAGGAATTGCATCAGGAGATTAAAAAAACTCTTCAATATGAACAACTGAACTAACTCTCAAAAACCTTGAGCGACTCAGGAACACACAGTTCCATCTGGTTTGGTCAAAGCAGGGGAAGGACAGTGAGCAGGATCTTTGTTTCCTGTATTCTGTGCAAGAGTCCAAAAGCCTGTTCATGAGGCTGCTTTGGGCAGTGCAAAACACCCCTCTGTGAAAGGTCAGGTTGATGATTAACTTCAGGCACAGGAAGGACAGAACAGGGGTGAGCTGGGGGGGTGCTAAAATGCTCCCCTGATCTGAAATAGATGCTTTAAAACACTTCACAGAGGCTAAGATGAAACCAAGACAGCTTTGCATCACAGCAGCTCTACCTGCGGGCAGTCACCCGATCACAGATTACAATTCTTTTGTTCGTGCAACCAGCAGCTCTGAATCTGTCAATCATCCAACACCCAGCACATCCACAGCAGCACAAACTGAGACTCACCACTAAGCCATCCCCAAGTAGTGCCTGTTACCTGCAAACTACTGTGGATTGATTCTACAGTTTGAACATAACATTTTTTTCAGAAAACAAAGAAAAAAGGCATGGCCTAAAGCAGAATTTTCTAATTAGCTCATGAAGATTCCATCAGTGGTAGAGAGGAACACAGCAGTTTCCAGCCCCAGGCCAGCACACACTGCTCTAAAACACACTTGCCTGTTACCAGCTGAATGTCTACAAAACTACACCCCCTGCACTAAGGGAACATGATTTTTTATCTAATTACACACAAATTGTATCCAGGGCTGCCAGAGCCAGGCAGCACCTGCCATCACGTAGAGTCACTGAGTAAACACCAAGCGAGTTCATGGCAGGCAGCAGAGAAGTCTCTGCAACACCCACAGGAGACCAGGCGATCTGAAATGAGAACCAGATCACTGCCCCCACATCACCGTTCCCTTTCCACACTGCTAGAGGTGCAGGGAGGCTTGTAACACAGCAGCTTCAAAATCCAGCTGTGCCATTAGTTCTGATAATCTCCCAACGCTGTGAAGCCTCCCTGGGGACCTGCAGCTCTCGTAAGACAAAGTGACAGCTCTGTAATTTGTCTTTATGACATAATACGGAGACACAGAAACCTGAAGTCACTCAGTTGAGTCCCTTCCAACTTCGGGCTGAAGTTCCTGAGTCTCCCCTATTTTCACATCTATCTTCAATGGACTTGTAGCTACTTTTGTTCCTGTCCATATTTCTGACCACACAACCTATTGTTTTTTATTTTTACCCTCCACATTATTTTTGGGTAATAAAGGACAAATTTCCTTCCACAGCAAAGTTCTGGTCCTTTCGTCACAGCCAAACAATGCAGGATCTTCCCCTCCTCCCAACAAGTATCACCTTTGAGCCTTCTGGCAGAAAGACACTGAAAGATTCTACTTTCCTTTTCCAAGAGGTGGAATTCGGTTAAAAAGTCTGAACAAATCACTGGATGAAACAAAAGTTCACTGTGATTATAACGTGGGTAAATGCTGTGCTTTGGAGCAGAAGGATCTGGCTTTAACAGAAATCTTTTTCTAAGCAAAAGTAAATCTTCTACTTGGATTTCTCTTGTCCAAGAAGTATTATTTATTTTACTGGCAACAAATCACTTCTGTGGCTCTGCATATTTACATGACATTTTGGAAAACACTACAACACAGATTCCCTGGCCTGGTGAACACTCCGAAAACAAAGTACAAGGCAGTAATTCAAGGGAAGGAAGATAAGACAACAGGAAGGTTACTGGGTTGTTATTATTTAAATGAAGTAGGTTTGGGAGCATTTCCCAGAAGAGAGAATGTGGTTGGGAGAGAGGAGGATCCTGGAAGTAGACAAGCAAAGCTGCATAAACACCAGCCACTCTCAGCTTTTCAGCATCCTCAGCCTCACTTTTCTATCTGGTGTGTAAATGCTGAACACCACCACACATGTGTCAGCCTGGGCTAAATGCCTGAAAAAGGGGTAAAGCAGCAAAGACAACCTGGTACCTAAAGAAAAAAAATTACAGAAGAGTTTGACTTTAGCTAACCTTGTCATCAAGTGCTGTTTGTTCCAACAGTACATTCCATATACTCACTCCCATCAACCAATAACCAGGACTTTCATCTGGGAACACAATCAAACCCTGTGTGTGCAAAAAGGTTTACAAAACTTTAGAGGAAATAAAAATAATAAAATAAAAGAATAAAGTAAAAATAATTCAGAAAGCATGAACATAATGATGCTCAGCATAAAGATATAGAAGAGTAGAGTTTAGAAGTACACGGCTATGACTAGAAAATGTGTAAAGATCTTTCAAGAGAAGATTTAGTGACTAGGAAGTCACTTAGAGTCCTATGGGGAATCTTTCAAGGATGTCCCCAGTTACAAAATTTAATCTAAATGTTGGATTTTAGTTCTTAGCAGCAGTTTATAGTAAAAAATTATCTGCCTTCTCAGTGTTTACAGTTCTTGCCTCATGTACTCAGTCTTCTGGGTACAGCAGTTCTGGGAACATCAACTGTTAAACAGAAAAGACAAAAGGATCATCTCCAGGTGCACTGTCCCAAAAGCACAGATTATTACAGGACACCCCCTCCCATCATCTTACAGTGAGATGGCTGATTGAAAGCAATACTCTCCTACCACCTCTGAGTAAGTATTTGAGGAAAGCTTGACCAAGAGCAGTGCTCCAGCACCAGATGGCACTGTTACCTGAGGAAAACCACAGGAGACTGGAGTTACAGGCAAGGGAGAAGCTGGTTGGGAGCAGTAAGCAGGAACGTGGACAACATTTTGCCCATACATCAGCCAGCACTGCCCACAGAGGCTGCCTCAAAGCTCCCGCAGTAAAGCCTCACTCAAAGCACAGATCGGAGCCAGCAATCCCCAGGAAGAAAACTGCTGTGAGGAGCCCAGCAGCTCCACAGACCCCCAAGCCCAGTGTGTCAGGAGATGCCTGGGTCCAACAGGACCTAAGGAATGGCTGCAGAGACCCTGGTGAACACCTGACCATGCAGGTGAAAGCAACGGCTGTGCTGCTCTTTTGGCAGCATCTGGTAAGGTCTAAGGGAGATGCATTTGACTGCTAGAAGAAACTCCCCTGAGGAGAAGCTCACACAGATGCTGACACCATCCAGTGTGACAGGAAGAAGAGAATCCCATTTCAGCCTCCAGTCTGGATTCCTAGGATTCCCAACAGCCCACTGTTTTAACTTGCCAATTAAGCTGTGTTCCTCCTTGTGTACAAAAATAGTCCAGTAGCTCTTTTATTTACCTGAAGCAAAAGAATTCCTCAAATTGTTGCCTTGGGAGGGAGATGGCAGTTATGCAACAGGTTTTCCAGGTTCTTGCTGGACCTGGATGGATGGGGATACCATCTGGACAGCATCAGCGACACAGAAATTAGTCACTGGCCACTCTGAGCTGCATTTGGGGCATACTGCCAGGTCTGGAGGAAAGAGTGGGGCTGCTCAGACCTCCATCTGCCATTCCAGAGGACAAAAAGGATGCTGTGAGGAAATCTGTGTGACTGCTGCTGGCCAATTCACTCCCAAAGCACAAGAGGTGTACCTCACCTTTCTACATATTTGAGAGCAGGAATAAAGAGTGTATCCACAAAAAATACTGCTTTGCTCCACATTCCTGAAGCAAACCAGGGTGGGCTCTTTTGCTGAGCCAAACTGGACTCTGCTGGGTTGGTGGTAACTCTGTGCTAGGGCACAAAGCATCCTCCCTCCCCTTGCAATCAGGTCAGCAGTGTGCAGGAAAAACTCCTTATTAGCCCACAGCAAAAAATCCACCTTGCAAAAACTGCCAGGGAACAACAAGAGGGAGACATATCAACAGAAAATCACCGTGTCTGCTTTCCAGCTGGTTAGCTCATTTGCTGCTGCTGTGAATACAAACCAGCCATTTAAATTAGCTTCTAATTGTTCACAATTATTCAGACACAGCATAACCTGCAAGAAGGAAGACGTCAGGCAAGTAGGAGAGAAAGAATGGTTTCAGATGCCTTAACAAGATTCACATATTCATGCCTTGCAAGTCTCACAGCCTGCCATCTCCAGCAGTGCTGCCTCTCTCACAGACCCCCCCAGATGTACGCTTGGCATTGCAGAGGAAGGAGATAATCCATGGGTGTTTCTACACTTCATGTTTCCACTCTTTCTTGCTCCCATTTTTGGACCGGTTCAAAAATTAAACCAATAATATTTTGGTCTACCCCAGTTGTTCACAGTCTCTGCACACACAGGCAGTTTGAGCAACACTATTTATAAAGCTGCTTAAAATTCTGGACACAGCCAGAGCTCTTTGATAGGATGTCAGCCATGCGACACCCGAACGTAGGAGGTTGACACAGGATGGTTAGTGTAATACAGCCCACTCTCCTTTCCCTTTCTTTCACCCAGAGCCTCCACTACCACCCTCACAGGAGTCCCTTCCCCCACAGACAGCAATGTTTCACAATTGCTGCAATTTTCTCTCCTAGGAAAGAGGGAAGATATTAGCGTGTTATCCTTAAATCCCTGGTGTGCCTGTTTTAGTTCACATATGAGACCCAGCGCAAGTCCAGTCTGCAGGTCAAATTACTTTAGGGGACTGAATCCAGACATATCTTAAAGAAAAAACTCCCTCACGTTCAGCCCTGTTTGGATCCAGACGCAGAGCACTGCCACACTGTCACAGAGCCAAAATACTCCAGTAGGTCTAGGAACTTCAAAAAATTTCATAAACTCGAGCAAGATTATTTTATCAAGTACAGAATCTCCTAGAGGAGACAAAATAACCCTGAAAAGCAATGTATAAATAGCTGTAGCTGAAAGCACAGCAAATGCTGTGTCATGCCACATTCCCAAGTCAATCCCAGGCAGTGAGCCCATGAAGCTTGTACCTTGTACCCTCTCTGAGTTTCATGCCTGCTCTGGAATCAGAGCATCCCCCTGGAGAAATATTCCTGGTTGATCTCACATGCAGAACACACTCCCCAAACACACTGCAGTGCCTTAGTGCTCTGTTACATAGGAGGAATGCTGCACGGACAGACAGGCTGCCTGCAGCCCGAGGAGAAGAGGGAGGGCAGCGGATTCCAGAGGTGGACCAGGACCTGGCTAGCTTAGCTGAGAAATACAGGATGCTCAGGCTGGCCTTGGGGGCAGTTTCCACAGCCAGTGATTAAGAGCACTCTGGGGACACTCAAATTTAGCTGACAAGGAGACCAGTGGCACTGTCTCCTTGTGGAGACACAGCCAGGGCAGAGGTCTGGGGTCACCTCACTCCCTCCTGGCACAGAGCAAAGGCAAACACTGCTTTAAGAGGTACAATGGCCAATGCCTGCTCCAAGGCAGAGCAAGCATTCTGCAAAGGCTTCCTGTTAAATAACACGCCTTCTGAGCCAGCTGTATCCACAGTTAAGTCAGACATTGCTTAAAAAAAACAATCAAAGCCTTTACATTCAGCTGAAGCAACCTCAGGAATGCCACAGAGAATCCACCCAAAATTCAGTGACAGCGTGGGTACCCCATGCATGCATTTATTTCTGATAAACAGCAAAGCCACTCCCCCAGCTCACACTGCAGAAGAGTATGTGAATGCTACTGGGACAATGCAGCACAATTGCATCATTGCCCAAAAAACCTCAGCTGCATTTTCTATTCACTGAAAGAGCTTCAGTTATCCCCCCCACACATAAATGCTGTATTGGCCATTACAAAAAAGAGGAACAGCCCTTACTGAATCCATACACCAAGCTACAGAAGCCCAGTTATTTAACGACTGGATTTCTGCAAACCCTGCACTGTGACATCCCTTCCTGTGAAGGGTGGATCCACCACCTGCGGAACAGCTGGGGGAAGACTAAAACATCTCCCAGCCACAGCAGGTTTAATTCACCACCTCCTCCTTGTGCACTCTATAATACAAAAGCAACCAACCTTCAATTCCTTTCAATATATCTGAGAAAAATCTCAACAAGAACTGGTGACAGTTACGATACAATAGGGACAGAAATATAAAAGCCCTGCAGAGTCTGACTTAATACACCTGGAGCAAAGCCTTGTTTCTCCCCCCTTGCACAGATAAGTCTACTGGAGTGACTTTTTCTTCCTTCCCATCTCAGCCAGGGCACAAAGCTTTCAACACCATATTTAAAACTCATCAATGTCATCATACAACACTCCTGTATCATTTTGCCTTCGGGTGTTTTCTTGGCTGACTTCTAAACCATTTACTGTAAGCTCTCCAGATTTCTGCCAGCAGCCTGAGACAACGCAGCATTTGCCCAGCAGAACATCCAACATCTGCATGGAAACACCACTCTCCTCTCCACATTACTCCACAGGTTCAGTTATTCAGCAGCATATTTGATGTGACAATAATTCAAGGTTATAGCTCGGAGAATCTTCTTTTCTCCCCATCTCTTCCTTGGGAACTAAGCAACCAAGCAGCACATCCAGAGATGGCTCACAGGACTCACCGAGCCCCCGGTGTAAGTAAACACTTACAGCAATGGCACAGGAACCACAGGAGCAATCAAGCCAGGTGTTCCCCAGTTTTGTACAATGGACACACAGCTCCCATTCTAAACCTGCTTGAAGGTAGATTATTAAGTTTTCCTCTACGCAGCTTTTAAAGGCAAAATCCTTTCTATGTGCATTAATCCTTGCCAGCGCGGTTCTCCTCTGGACATAACACCCAGACAGCTACAAACTTCCTGTAGGAATACATATTTATGCTCCTCTGCTCTGCACAGGCTCTACAGCCCAACAGCTATAGAGCAATTGCAGATTACTGGGAAAAAATATCTCCCAGGATACTCAAATACAGTTTTCAAGGAAGGCTTACGTGTTTAGGAGACCCAGCACCGGAAGAGTCCCCAGGGGAGTAACATACTTCTAGACCAACTAGGAAGCTGTGAAATATTCCATTTTTAACAAGAGGAGTGGTTCTGAGAGACCTGGAACTGCCCCTTCACTAAAAACATTTCTGAAAGGTCACCTCTTACAGGCAAACAAGGGGAGATTGACTGTTAGCAGAACTCCCCTCAGAGCTCACTATTTCCCCATAAATGTCAAAGACTAAAACCTCAGAATTTTCCAAACTGGGGTTTAAAACTGTTTTAAGGGATGCTTTGCTGCATCCTTCACCTTGCATATAGATCAGGAAGCTCCTCCTAGCAGGAAAACGTCTTTAGTGTCTTCTTGGCCCAATGTCACACACATCACACAGTAACATCACCTGTAAGGTATTTCAGTGCAGAGTTGGTTAGAGAAGATGCTAAAATAGCATTGGGGGATGTCATGTTTGACTTGGAAACTTTGTCAAATGTTTCACACTTACGAAGTGCATTTGCTCCCCTCCTGTCCTTCCCACCCCTCCTTCAGATGAGCTAGCTCAGCCTAAGGTCTGAGACGAGCCAGGGTCTTTCATCTAAAGCCCCTTCACTGCCTCTGTGGACCTTCTCAGGTGTAATCTGACTGGATGTAGGCAGCTCTACTGAGGATGCCCTTAGAGGAATAAGTGCTCACTCCAGACAGCACAAGCAAAAAGCGGTAGAAGTCTGTTTGCCCAAAGTCAGCAGTTCTGCCTCCAAATGGCCACATGGCCAGGCAGTGAGAGGCTGTTTTCTCCCCTCTAAAAAAAGCATCCAGAGCACGTGTCAAAGGAGAAAGGTACCAGGCCCTAGCACAGATGCGATACGGAGTCTTGCACTGTACCTGTGCTAACAGCAAATATCTTAACCAAGAAGAAAAAATCCTAAGGACAAACGTTAAAGATAATCCATTACAAAGCCACTAATCCCTGTCCCTGCAGTGGCTTGACTCCAAGTGCACACTTTGTACATCTGGATGCCTTTGCATCTACACACCAAACAATAAAAACAGTCTGGTGAACAACTAATCAATAGTCTCCTCTGCAAAATATATTTTACCTTCTTAAGCCTAGTCTGTTACCCTTGACAGCAAGACCCATATTTCCTGGAACTGTAATTCACTTGATGCCTACTTCCTAAAATTACCTTTTTTGATGATATATTGCTATGCACATACACAGCAGGTAAGTGGGTATTTTGCTTTAACACCAGAGTCTGTTATGTGCCATATACATAACACGTTCCTCACTTTAATGACTTCAGCTATAACAGAGGGATTTCAGCTCATCACAACCCCAGTGAAACATTGAGCCATAAGTACAGGTAGAGCAGATTTGCAAACACTATAAAAACACCCTTGCAAGATGATTGAGAGGGCTCTGCTCCCCTGACAGCTGGAACAGTGCTCTGCCTCCTCTTCCTCTTCCGAAAAATAAAGGTTAACTGAACTCTGCCTTTACCCAGCACTGTCAAAATGCCACAGTGAGGACTGTCCTGAAAAGCCTTGAAACAGGGACAAAGCTGCAGGCCTGTGACTGAGGAAAGGAATGATTGGACAGCAGATTTCAGAGTTGCTGAAAAGTCACATGGCATGAACTGAACAGCATTAGCACAACCGTAAGCAGAACTGCTCCGAGGTGCTGAGCCCCAGCCATGTTCTGGGAAGGATCCCTGGGTTGATAAGCCTTAGGCTGCATTATATGGCCTGTCATTCCTAATTAAACACACAAACTAAGTTCCTCCTTAAAACTGCCCCTGCCCATTAATTGCCACTGTACACTATGCAGATGTGGCAGGCTCCTGAACAGGACATGTAACCCCCAGCAGCAACTCCAACCAAGCCACACGAGGCACTGCCAGGACATTCCTATGCTTACAACAGTGATTCTTACTTGAAAAAGGTTGCTCAGCTTTGCAGGCGTATGCAAGGCACTGTGCCATCAGCCACTGAAATGTGGCAGCACTGGGGTTGAACATGGTACCTATGAAAAACCCAAGTTAAACTGGGGACAACAATACACCAAGAAAATGGCACTTCTCCATGCAAAGGTGAACACTCTGCAGATACTCAAGTACCTACTCATGTACTCAAGATATTGTCAAGATTAAAAAGTATGTTGAGTATCAGAAAAAGCCACAAAAGGGACACTTTTGCCAGGAATATGAAATGACCCACTGTGTTCTTAGCACAGAATCCAGAAAGCACCTGATGCAGTAGAATCTTTAGTGAAAATTCCTCAGCCATGAACACCTGCATAACAACCACCAGCCTGAGGCTTGCTGCTGACAGGCATTCCTCATCTTCCTGTCAGAATTTTTTGTGGGATGCAGCGATTGTCAAGCGTGCAATGGGTGGTCCCCTGCATGTTACAACACACACCTTTGCAACAGAGTCATGGAGTGACCACAGAGTACCTCCTTCTCCAAACACAGCCAGCTTCTATCCCACTTAATTCCTCCATTTGGATCCATTTCTCATTAGCCCAGAGCTCCGTGCCTGGCTCAGACTGCCATGGATGCAATGCTGCCTTTATCCTGTCAGATATTTAACGGGGCCTCCAACCTCACTGCTCTCCTTTACCCTGGCCTTGGGCTGTGACACCAGAGAATTACAATTTGCACAGGGAAAAGATGGCACACAGGAGGATGAACTGGTCAGAATGCCAACACCAAAGCCTTCAGGATTGTATGTGCCATGGCACTGAGTAAGGCTGAAGCTGCTGTTTAATCAGGCTTGCTTAATGAGTCATATTAAACAGCATATATATGAGAACAGGTTTTCTATTCGTGCAAGGACCACACTGGATTATTGTGGTGAAATGCTGCCACTACAATGGAGTCTTTTTTCATTTTATATACTTAACCATGACCTACATTCCTTTGCTCAAAGGAGGCCCATCTCCAGAGGGAATGTGCCTCTTTAATCAGCTCCAGCATTTTTCCAGGATTCAGCAAGGATGGATGGAGTGGCCTTATGTCTCTTCAGATAACACAGCTCGCAGAAGCTCGAGGAGAGAGCAGTAAAAGCGCCACCAGGTTCCAATAATGGCAGGCAGTACCTGCGACCTGATCTGATGGGCACCCTTTGTTTCAGAGACCACTGGGGCTGATGAACACCAAAGCCTCCACATGCCCCCAGTGAGCCTGGCCAGCTGCTTTACCTTGTTGGACAAGGGCTTGTCTCTGGGAGAAACTGCAGTCAAGGTCAGATTTGAAGAGGAAGACAAATTCAGGAGGCAGCTTTGGGGCACTCAGCAACCTCAACTCTTATCTCCACAGGAAAGGAGCTTGTGAGCCATTAGTGAAGAGAACAAAGACAAGCAGACTCATGGGCTCCATCAAAATACAAAAAAAAAGAGCAGCAGCTCACATGTAATGATTACACCTAAGCCTTGTGTCCCAAAAGTTCTGCAAAATTCAAACTGCTTTCAAGATAAAGCCTCTACTCTTTACTAATGCAGAGCTAGCAAAAACCAACCCCCCAAAACACACCCCTCTCAACCCACCCTAAAGAAGTCCCCAAGAAACCAAAAATGAACCACAGAAAGTTCAAAAGAGAAGGAATTTGTGAAGCTGCTTTGGGGCAGCATATCCAGGGAGCCAGGCCCATCCCTCAGGGCTGCAGCCTGAGCTGCTCAGAGCTTCCCCCGGGCACACCAAGGACATGGACACAGTCTGTCAGCAGGGCATCAGGGACAGCAGCTCACACTGAGGTCATCAGGAATGCAACAGGAACCAAGAAAAGGTGGAAAAAGCACTGACAGAATAACACACCTCACTGCCACAGCCTCTGGCAAACACATCTGAGCAGTGCATTCTCCCCATCAGGACGTGTTTCAGATCTAATGTTTTTCAATCCCATAGCAATTTCAGACACTCAAAAACCAAACAGTTTTTACAGGCTGAACCTCATTATTTTTCTGCCCTCTCACCAGCAGCAGCACAGGTCCCTGATCCCTCTGAAGGCTGCTTGCTTCGTGGATGCAGGATGCAGAACAGGATACGCCCAGTGCTGCAAAGCTCAATACCACTGACAGCAGTAAAAATAACTCCTGCTATGGTACACACTAAGCAGTTAAGAGCAGGAGATGCACAGAGAATGTGCATACAATAAGCTGTCACAAAACAACAAGGATTATGTTGCACAGAAATAGGTCTCAGATTTAAACAGAGATGAGATCACCAGGGGTGGGGTAAGAAAATCACAGATGAAGAAAATACCACGATTTTTCCTTTGGTTCTTATCACTCCAAACAGAACAAACTAAGGAGAGATCAGGCTTAAAGTTCCCTGTAATTGGAAGGAAACAAACACATCCTCTCCTTTCTCATGGTATAAACTCCTTCCTTTTTTCAGGCAGCTCTTCTGAGACACTGACTTAGGAAACATCAGTGAAAAGGACTTTGCACTAAGGCAGTGGTCAGGCAGGTCTGGCAGCCACATCACATCCAAATCAAGGCTCCCTAGGGCAGGACAGACTCGAGTCTCTCTTTGCAGCAGGATCCAGCACCACAGACACCATTTCTACTACATCCACCCTCTCACTGGAGCACCAGCACTTCTCAGGTTCCTGGTGCTGCTCAGCATCGCATCTTCTCTCAAATTTCTCCATCCCGCATGCCAAACTTGGGGAAAGGAAACAAAGCTCCCAAACCCTGTGTGCAGGCAGGCACCCTCACTCTGTACAACCACACATGCTGCTTCAGCCCCAAATTCAGAGCTCTTCCTAGCGTGCAGTCAGGTCAGCAGACCAGAGATAGATGGCAAGACAAAAACTGGAATTACTAAAAGTCATTCATACAGAGGTGTGGTACACATTTGCCCATCAGTGCTTGAGTCTGCCACCACAGCCGTGCTCCCCACCCTTTTCAGGATTACACTGTCACCACAAGGCCATCACCCACAGGCATCTGCACTAAAATCCTCCCTGACCATCAGAAGCAGGGCAACACAAGGATAATGTCCACGGGCTTTGGGTGTCCGAGCTCTCCAGGCAGGTGCTCAGACGCCTCAGTGCTAAAGCATTTAAGTGCCATGTACCTTTTGAACAGAAACAGCTCTGAGATCTGAAGTCTGCTTAAAATCAAAGCCTGTAATTCAAAAGTCCCAAATCTATTCCATCTAGCAAAGATGTTTTTCATACAGTAGCTTTAAAAAACAGATGCCAATGAAGTTTAAAAAGAAGCTGCTGCTCTCATCTCAAGACCAAATGGTGATTAGTAGAGTTCATCTCGGAAAGTGATTGTAATAATGGCAATGTGCAATTGAATCCTACTTTTCTTCTACCACATGTACCCATCTCAGACCCTTCCACAAAGTTCAAGAAACACTCCAGGGCTGAACAGATAGATCAAGACAAATTGTAATTTTCCTCTTGCAGGAACCCTCAGTGTCAGAAGTACAGTCCCACAACAACACTGCAGAGACAGCATGTGATGCATAAATATTCCATTGGGAAAGTCACCATGGCTCACTCTTTCAGAGGACAATTATAAAAAGAGAATTGTGAAGATACTTAATGCTCCACCAAAAAGCAGATTGCCAGATGTTACCAACTGTCTGGGTGCTCAAACAACACTTCTGTTCATAATAATGGGGAAAAAATAACCCCTTGTGATGTGCACAAAAGTAGGGAACTGGAAAAGTATAGTTTCCTGAAAAAAAAAATCCCTTATGGTGGTGGAATAGGGTGGGATAAAAACAAGACATACATAACAGTGTGACATTTTAACAACAGCAGCTTTTGTGAATGAAGCACTGAGATGATTCAAGAAAGTATTAGAGTTTCAAAACACTTCAAGAGCAGCTCTGATCGATATCTATCTCACCATTACAGCATCTCTTGGCAGAGACATGCACATTTCAACGCATCCGACGAAGACAATGCCTCTCTCGGCTCTGAGACACACACTCAACACATCACTCAGATTTCACCCAAGTGACACTTCAGTAGCACCTGCCCCCAGTGAAAACAGCTATTTATAGCAAGGTGGGTGTTGAGAAGGGTGATTTCACCCATCATTTGAGGCCTGGGTGCAAATCTCAGACTGCATGTTGTCATTTCTCATTAAAAGCTCTTCCTGGTCTCTAATGAAGATTTGCCACTTCGCTAAATCACACTGTAGCTGAACGTGGCAGGTGCCTGGTTTTCCTGAAAGCACAAGATAAACTCAATGGCACTGTTAAGACGAGAATAAGCTTAAGTAGCAGCACCAGGTATGCACAAAGCACATACTAACCTTGCAGTGTTCCTCCCTGAGCCTCATTTCCATGAGAACAGAAGAAACATCCTTTGTTTCACCCTTCTTCAGAATACAGATAATCCTGCTTTCATTTTAGACACCCTAAAGCAATTTAGTGGGGGAAAAAATGCCCTTTTAGCTCACGTGCCAGAGTTGTTCACTAGCAGGACAACCTAAAAGCTCAGCTCAACATCACTCCTCAGTTCAGATGCAACACTCCCAGGCTAGAAGGTCATAATTAACCAGTTAAGCATTTTGAGACTATCTAGGGATCTTTTTCTGATGAAACTGGAAAATTGAGAGGGCAAATGGAGGCCCTGCCAGCCATCCAGAGCAGGATAGGGAGCGCTCTCAAGAGCAGTGAACATGCTATTGCCCTGAATAACTTAATTCCCAGAGAACAATGAAAATAGCAAAGATAAAAGATGTGAAGAGAAAGGGGCTTTGAGTCTCTCCAGGTGTGGGGAGGAAATGAAACCTAATCAAAGGGCACGAACACTTCAGGGCCTCTGAAGCAGCCAAATGGTATCAAAATCAAAGAAAGAGCTATGAAAAAACCAACCTGCTACAACAACAAACTTTTGTGTACAACAGCAGTGCCTGATCCTCTTAAAGCACAGCAGGAACCAGCTGAGCCAAGAGCCCAGCTAGAAATACTTAAGAACTGCAATTTGGTGTCTTTTCTACGAAGTTCAGTTGTATACACAGGTTGGACAACGATGCTCTGAATGTCATTTTGCCTCTAATCCTTGATCTTTTGATTTAAGGCTTTATTCAAGCGTCGCCAGCACTGCAGATCAGAGGCAGGCAACCTGAACTGTGCTAAAGCTGGGCTAAGTTAGCAGCACTAACAGGAACAACTGGCATTTCATAAAGATTCCTTAGGCTGCTTTCCAGAACAAGCATCACGAACTCCCCAGCTCCTGGGGTGTTCAGTTTGCTGCTACCATCACAAATTCTTACAGCACCGAGAAGAAGCAGAAAGAAGTCAAACAGCAGAGTTCTAAGATTGCTCATAAATGCTTTTATAGAATGGCTTGCTAGCTCAAACAGTACCAAGCAGTCACAAAGATCCCAGTTCTGGAAAAGAACTCTCCACCCTGAGTTTGTTGCCCCCTCAGTATCACAAGAGCACAACACTCATTCGGAGATGCAGGTACAGGAGCACAGAGATGCCCTACAAACACCACCCTTAAAGCTGATTTTTTCAGTCCCTTCATTTCTCATCACAGTTCTCCTGACAGCAAGCACTTGTCACTGCCAGATTACAAGAGATTATCACAAGAGAAAGTTAAGGTTCTTGTCAGTCACCAGGACAGTAAAGTGCACTCGGTTACTATCAGAGGTAGGGTGGGTGATGAGACCTCTCAACCCAACCGACCGTGGCCAAAGTCAAACACTGTTTGTCAAAACCAACAGGTTGGGTTTCCAGCACTGCCAGTTTCCAATCTGGCACAACCACTAAAGGGAAAAAAAAATCACTTTTGCAGCTCCCTGTTTGCAGTGCTCACTTTATGGCAGCTTTGGGAGCTCTCAGATAAGAGCATTTCCTCCACAGAGCTGCCCTGCACGGCTGTACATATGCTAATCAGAGACTGCTGTAGCTCAAGAGAAAGCAACTGCGTGGGGCACTAACAAAAGAAACCAAAGCATCCCTGTGAGGGAGACATTAGGTGTGAATACACGTGGTGTGTTTGCACCCAGTGCCAATTAAGCAGCAGGATACACGGAATTAGTGCAACACACACTCAGGCTGCATTCACTACACTAAAGTAAGAGGAAATTTGAATCACAATTATTTTAACCATTGTGCACAAGCAAATAAGACTTCAAACGGTAACCAACACCTATGGATGGCAATTCGGCACTAAATTATTTTACTGAGAATAGAAAAAAAGAATACAGACAGCACAATTAAGAGGAAACCAGGAATTCAGCCTGGATTTCTTCCAAAGTTCAAAGTGTCAACACTGAAAAAAACCAGAAAGACTCCTCCAACTAAAGGATTCACGCATGCATTGAAGTGACCAGAGCAATTACCATATTGGTGATACTTATTTTCCATAAATTAATTTTCCTCTAAGCTCCACAACAGAACAAGAAATACGAGAGCAGATCACATAATACTCCTGTGAAATACAAAGAGTGCTTGATGTGGGAATTGTTACGTTTTCATCTAACACTTGGGCTCAGGAAAGAAACATTAATAGCATTCAACAAGGTACTCGAGGCTGCTCAGGGCAGCCAGAGCCAACTCCGACGAAGAAAGCATGGTGTTGGCTGGAGTAAGTGTGGACAAGGACTGCAGGAATAGAGGGTAAAGAGCCTCTCTGGAAAGGAAGTTAGTGATATACAGTCTGAGGGTGAAAAGGGAGAAAATAATTGTGCTTCACCACATAACAGCACATTTATAAAGACAAGCAGCTATTTAGGAGCCAGACTGGCTTTTTACTAGAAGAGATGGGTGTAAGCTGTTTGCATGTTTATGCTGGAAATTACAACTTTTCTCATCCAGACTAGGACAGGTTCCTAATTCAAGGAATCAAAGCAAAGAGTTAACTCTATAATAGAACTTCTCTGAGAGACAGAGCAGACTGCTCCTGCAGTGATGCCCTCAGCAGCAGCACCCTAGAGCGCTCACAGGGAGTTCCTGCCCAGCACACATTTTGTTACAATAAAGTCACCCTGCACTTTGCTTTATCATTACGGAGCAGATTTCATTTGTGAACCAAATGACACTTTTCTCTGTCATGTACCAGCACAATCCCCACCATGACACAAAACTAAACAGAGGAAGTTTCTGGCCCCAGAGTCAAAAAGCACCAATAAGCAGAATCAGCTATGCAG
This sequence comes from Oreocharis arfaki, assembly GCA_013398015.1. Classification (NCBI taxonomy): domain Eukaryota; kingdom Metazoa; phylum Chordata; class Aves; order Passeriformes; family Paramythiidae; genus Oreocharis; species Oreocharis arfaki. The sequence goes on from VZRR01008871.1 coordinate 57,785, forward strand.
ATGGTCAGATGTCGTGGGTAAAAAGTAGTTACTGAGCCAATGACACACTCTAGATCTACTTTGTCCAATTTTAACATAAAGTGAGATCCCACAGCATCTAGCATCCTTAGCATATAAAGATGATAAAAATATCAGTTAATGAATTAAATCCATCCTGAAATCTCTTCCTCAGCTAAGAAGCCAGGAATGCTGGTGTTTCCTGTACAGTGTCACCTTCCCTGGTGTGGCATTCCACAGGGTGCTCTCTTCTTTCTTGTATTTCAGGAATGCACAGAGATGCACAGTCGAGGAAGTTCTGTGATTATGTACTACTACAACTAGGAAGAGCTTCCCAAGCTCTTTGGAATACACTCGAAACACTGGCCAGACCACCCCTTACAGGAAGCAAATGAATCATCCACATCTTCAGACTTTAAGAAACAAAAAGCACAAAAGCAAGTTTTAAATGAAGGATGGCAACCCCTCCCTCGTCCCTGCTCCCATTTCCTAATTTAAACTGAACCCATGGACAGTTCAGTGAGACAAGGCTGTACCACAGCATGGGAAAGCAGGGCAACTCAAGCAACCTGCAGCACAAGGACAGAGAAAAGACTTCTGACAGAAGTCGCATGTGCTAAGGACAAAACAAATCTGAAGAGGCGGCTCATGATGTATCATTTCCAGCCAGTTATCCAACTGCGTAGTAACTCTAAATTTAGAAAATGTGGCTATTTTGTCTCAAGACTAATGTTGTTTCAAGGAACTTGGACTCTGAGGCTGAACGGAAGCATAAATATTACTTGCAATAGACATGAGAATTATTCACTTGGATTAGATACATAACCCACCTTCTAAGAGGGAAAAAACCCCCAACTTTCATCTTCAAAAGCAGACAAAAGGGCAAAACCAAAGGACAAGTAGGGCCATGCTGGAAATCCCATCAACTCTCAACAAAAATATTAAGCAGTGCTCCGTGCACACTCACTCTAAACACCGAAAAGCAAAGAAAGATACTGAGGGCAGAGAGCAGAGGCAGCACTGGGCACTTGGGATGGGCAGCAGCCCCTCACGCTGCTGCGACCTCCGACCCCTCTCCAGCAGCAGCAGGTAAAGCAGAATGGCCATTTCAGTGCCATGAGGGTAAAGGAAAATGCAAAGGCTCCTTGGTGACCGGGGCTACTCAAGCTCCAGCTGTTTCAGTATAGCTGCCGCCAACAATTTCACTGAGGACTGAGATCTAAGACCAGTTTTTAACAACAGATCTTGAGCCAAGAGGTCTGAAACACCCACTTGATTCTAGAAACATCACTATGAACTAAGTTAAGACTTAATCTCAGCTGCTCTTCACTGACTACACTTCTAACCCAGCCTTGCAAAACCCCCAGCTCACTAGACTTACACCTAAAGTAACTTTTAAAACACTGGGTTACTCAGTTCAGCTCCCCACATAAGTAAAATCAAATCAAACTTGTGTTACCCAATACCAGGTGGTGAGTTCCCAAGCATCCTATTTCACACATGTGCCAAATAACCAATGTATTGTGGCTCTGCCTGAGAATAATTTTCCCAGACAAATCTCTAGCTGTAACTACACTGAGGAATGTCAAAAAGTTTTTCCACTGAGCAGCCAGCTCATGCTCTCCAGCCCTGAAAACGGTCAAATAGAGAAGGCACTGAGCACACACCAAGAAAACACCACCTGGCAGCGCTAATGCTGGCTGTCTTACCCAGAGTCACCCGAGGGGAGACTTTTTGTCACCTTTCCAACACGCACTGCCACATCAGAGCCCAGGAAATGCTTTGAAGATGAAAAGTGCTACTTATTTGCTAAATATCCTTTATCAGCAGAAAAGCAGCATCATTTCTTACACCCAAATGATTCACACAAAAAGTTGTTTTATTCTCAAAGAAGTCATATCCTTTCAAAAGTAGGTAAAAAATAAATCAGTCATGATGGAACTAATTCCAGCTCACAGTATTAGTGTATTTTACTAAGTAGAAGACTCATCATCCACTGACAAATGACAACTCTACCCAGTCACTTCCACAGGAATGAGGTACCAGAACTCCCAGCTCCAGGCTAAGAAAAATAGTTAAAAGCCTTAAGCTCCTCATCTTTTCAGCTGGTGATTAAATAGCCTTCTTCACTTGTCTGTCTCCAAACCCCTCCCTCACAAGCAGAAAAGCTAAAGGCTTTACAGGCAGCAGTAAGAGCAAACCACTGAGACTGTGTCTGATGTGTGCTGAATACAGAACCACACGGTACCACTGCAGCAGTTTTATTGTACAAAACCAATCCTGCTTAATGGACCAAGGGTATGGCTATGCAGTTTTCCTTCAACTCAAGAGGCTGTAACCAGAGGCTGTGAAGTGATACCACTGCAAATGCAAGCTGAGCACAGTTTCCTTGTTCCTAATGTACTCCTGTGGATTTAATTTTTCCTGGCCTGGAAGCTACAGTAAGATACCAAGTGCTCCTGTCCTCTCCTGGCCTGCTCTGCTGCCAGTCCTTGGTCTCACCTCCTGCCAACAGCGTTCATGCTGCCCATTCTTTCACACAGAGAGCAGCAGCACCAGCTGTTGAGGAAAGAAACAAAGGTCATGGTTTTAAAGACAATGGCAAAAGCATGGAAAAAACCCAGCTTTGCAATCCCAAAGAAGCCTACCTACCTAGAGCATCCAACATACATCAGAAGGGAGCTACCTGGTTGTTCAAACCCTTCGAAAAACTGGACAGATTATTTATGGTGTAGCTTGATATGTCCCACTTTCAAGACCTCAGCATATGTGCATAAAAAGCATTGTGTACGTCAGCTTCCACCTTGTATATCCGAGCAACCTCGTACACCACGCCAGCAGCTAACACAGCAAGCAAATCCAAAAACCCACCAAAACTACAGAGGCTCATCGAGATACTGGTCTCAGACACCACTTCCACACATTAACTATTCAATTGTTAAATTTTAGACCGGCAGGTCAGCAAGTACACAGTGCACATTCTATTCTCACATCACAGAAGCATCAATGCTATTTAGCTTAAGTCTTCCCAGTAACCTGAACTGAACTGCAGCTCCCTGCAGTCAGAGCTTCTCTGGTGCAACCTGCACCTGACTGATGGAGAAGGCTGAACAAAGCATAAAAGTGATGTCATTTCTTTAAAAAGCAATCCGAAACCTGTACAGAGGTACAGATTTCTTTGTCTTCAAATGTGCCCACTCTCAACCCACGGTTTTGGCCTTGATCTACAGGTCATTCTGCGAGAGGAAGAAATTCCATCTGCAGGTGCTTATTGGATCTGTCTCTCCATTAAGTTGCTTTAAATCCTAATACAATTAAGGGCAGAAAACAAAGATAACATCACCTGTACTTCCCCTTACCTCTCCTGCACATGCACATATCCAACACACAGTTATCAAGTCCACATCCACCACCACCAGGTTTGTTTCCATCTACACCATACGCTGAAGATTTCAGCCCAGTAAATGTTCACAATTTCCTCTTGTGTCTCTTCCATGGCCTGGTGCTCCCAAAGGCTGGGGCAGAAAGCAGAGCAGACACACCACTCCACACCTTTTTTTTGGTCCGATGTGCAGTCAAACACACACAAGGGAGGTAAGAATAACCCTGAAATGCACAGTAAGAGATGTTTTCTGTCCAGAAAGGCATCCAAGTCTGTCACCAACTGCACCAAGCTGGGCTGTGTGTGCTCTGTACTACCACAGGCACAGGATCCTCTGAAATTCAGTGAGCACAGACCAGAAACAGCATTAAAGCTAAAAAGACACCTGTCAACTTGAAACTCAGGCACATCTGAAAGTGCTGCAGCTATTACAGTAATCAGCAATCCCTACCACCTTTACTGTCAAAACCACATGCTGTTCATAGCATTTGATGTTTTTCATCACCTCTAACAATCACTACCCCTCAAAGTTTCCTGCTCCCTTCACAGAAACCTGTAACAGTCAGAAAGATAAAACCTTATCCATATCTGCCAAAGGGAACCCCCCCCTCCCAGTCCCAGGACACTGTCGTTGAGAGAAACTCACTTTTGCTTAACTTTACAAATTCAAGCTAGCAGAATATTTTTGATTCAGACATAAACATGCACATTTCTAATTAGCAGCCTAAAAGCAAATAGAAGAAAGCCCAAACATGACCATGGAGTCTCCCTTCAGGTTTTTGGTTTTTTTCCTAGGAGTTAGCATTCTCATACCTTGCCACAGGTCTAAAGGTCTCAGGAGTGGGACACACCAGCTACACCACAAGGTAGAGCCTGAGCTGAGTTAGAGGTCAAGTACTCTGGAGCACTCTGTAAAATGCAGAAGCTGAGCCATCATCTTGCATCTCTCAGTTCCAGGAAAGTCAGGACTGCCAACCTCAAAAAGCAAGTGTAAAGATTTCAAGCACAAATGATCAGCTCCTGTACTTAGGATGACCTAAACACAGGTCTCTTTGGGCAAAGACCCTGCACATGGTGGGAGGTAACAGCAGAATGGAAAAAATGAGGCAGGGTTTTCCTAAGTAGCATTTAGGAAGGTGTCATCACCTTCTGAGCCTTTGAAATCCCCCAAGTAATTAAACAGTCAAAGGAGAAGAGGCTTTTAGCTTTCCAAACACCAATTATTTCCCACACCAACACAGATGCTGAACATTAAAAATAATGTCTTTCCTCTGAAGAGAGGAGAGGAGCTGAGGACAGCTGCCATAGGCAAGCGAGACCTTGTCCCAAAAAGCATCTGCCAAAGCTGCTTCTATTTAACTTCAATAAAGAATCTTCAGCCAAAAAAGAAACTTTATAAAATTGCCTGAAGCCCCTTTTTTGCTGAAGTCTGCACTGGAGCTGTATCACTGTATCACTGGAGCAAATAAAAAACTTGGAAAAAAAAGCTGCAGCAAAATGTCTCACCCACACAGGTATTTCAGAGCCTGTCACGGGCATTGATTGATTCCTTCTAAAGCTTTTAGCGCACATTAGTTTGTTTACTAGTCCTAAAAGCATTACTAATTTAGTTTGGGGTTTTTTTTAAGCTGTAGCAGCACACTGGAAGGGAGCACATCTTGGAAGAGAGCACATCACAAACGCTGCTTGCTTGAGGAGAGGCTTCATCCATTTTAAAAATAACACTCCTGTCTACATTTGGAATAATTATAATAAATGGCTTAGCCCAGATGGCCACTTTCAACTCCTGAATTACCAATTCACTCAGCACACAGTACACCAAGCAGTAACAGTGTACAATATTTAGTACTCCTGAGACCACCACACTGTGAATTGTGCCGGATTCCACTTTTGCAGTAAAATATTAATGATGATCCCCAAGTCTATATCACAAGAGCCAAACAAATCAAAGTAAAACGGGGAATTGACCCAAGGGTACCTAACCTTGCAATGGATACTCACAGGATGGAAAGGTCACACATTAATTGGTTCTATATTATGCAGAACTGCAAAAATTCCAGTAAGCCTCTTCTCTTCTGTCTCTAACAGCTACAAACATCAGGTGGTTTCAAAGAACCCCCCCGGGAGACTAACTGAAATGTCAGATGCAAGAAGAGGGTTAGATACAGCTTCCTCGCACAGTAAAACCCACTATTAATAGTTTATGGGCATGGAATTCGTGTGCTGCAACAGAACCAGAGTTTGGCACTGTGGCCAGCATTTCCTCACGGCCCCTGAAAAGGATCCTGCTATCCCTCTTCACCTGCCCCAATGTACCCACATTGCACTTCCAGATGGCCAACACCTCGCCAGGTTTGAGGATGGGAGATTTTTAAGGCTGTTTTCATCCCTCAGTTGTAAATAGGTTGCAGAGTCACTAGCTAGGATTTACATCTGAAGGGCACATGTTGGTGGGCTGGGATCACAGCAGTGAGGGCTTGAGAGTGGCTGTGAATGGACACAGGGAAAACACAGATCTTGAGGATCTTCAGAAACTTTTCCTGCAGCCTTGTATTAGATCCATGACCCAATATCTGAGGTCAGGAAATTACAGGAGCAAAGGGTGGAAAAGAACAGAAGGTCTGTGTGGGATGAGGCAGAGCTGAATTCATATAGAGCCTTTTGGAGATAACATCAGATAATTTCCAGGTAATGAGTTTATCAGCCACCGGTTTGTGTCTGAGAAGTCCTGATAGTTTGAATCTGTTTCCAAAACAAAGCTGAATGAGGTAAGAGAGTCATCCAAACCAAGTTGTATTCTGGACCTTACAAAAAAAGCTGCTAACACCTTTTTTTTAAAATTGCACCTTGACTCTTAAGGCAAACCTGGGGTCTTGCAAAGGTCCCTACACATACATCACCCAGCACTGCCTGTGTATCACAGCATCACACCAAGCCCGTGCTCCCAGAGGCAGGCACAGGGAACTCGGGAGGCCTGGCTGGCTGAAGGCCTTCAGATAAGGTGCTGAAACACAACACCTGCACTTTCCATTTCCCCTAGCTGCACAAGAGGCATATCTGCCTTGCCCAGGCTTTGTGAAAATGAAAGGGGGCAGAGAGCTCTGCGGCTTTCAGGGGAGAGGCAAGAGGAAGGGCAGCAGCATTTTGAAGTCCCCAGAGCCTCACTAATACCTAATATGTCCAAGCATTTCCATAAAATTCCCAAAAGCAGCTCAAGTGTGCAGCAGAAATGCTGAACTACAGCTGACAGATTCTGAAATAAAAATTCAGCTGGGTCCCAAGTACTCCTGGTAATTTAAAAAAAGCATCAGGTGTTCCCAGCAGTTCTTAGTACTTTTCCAAACATGCCTTCCAAATTATATCCAGAGATTTGGCTTGAGCCAGCCAGAGGAACTGCTCTGCAGATTTGTTGGGTCAGGCAAGATAGGGATGGCAAATATATTTGGAAATGGGAGCTTTCTCCTTCCAGGTCTGCTTGGGTTTTACAATACTCAGCAACAGTGATTTCCCAGTGTCTTAAATGCGTGATATGGCCACGGAAGCAGGAAAGAAGCACTTGAAGCCAGAGGGTAAAAAAATCCTGGCTCTTCTTTTATTCACATCATTGTTGTCATGCTGCTAATGACTATCAACAGTCAGGGAACCAAAGGCAGGAATGTGCTCACATAAACAGTTATTGGAGGGGCTGGTGGGGCTTTGCACCAACCGCTAAGCTCTATCTCAAGAGAAAGCTTCTATTACTGATTAACATCAGTACTTGTATGCCTGGATTTAAGTGGCATTCTGCCTACCACTCCCAACAGGAAAGAGCAACAGTGAAGTATTGAACTTCCAGAAGCAACAGCAGAAATGACAGAACAACCTACACGAAAAAAAGCCAAACTGTCCAAGAAAAGATGGGAAAGCTCGAGGATCATAACTGCGTACAGAAGGTTACTTCTGACCTTTGCACTGGAAGCCAAAGGTGCTGTTTCACCAGACTCAAGATTTCCAACAACTTTATTTCTCCCCCGGTTACAACACTCACTCTATCCAATACACACACCAGGATTCCCAGATCCTGAAGCACCTGACACACAGGAGGCAGACAGGCAACCAGCCTTCTCCGTGGAATCAGGATCTGATACACAAAATAGGCACACCAAAGTCCTAGCCCCAAGAGCATCTTTACCCTCTGCCCATTTCAGAGTTAAGGGAAATAAAAGGAAATAGAAGAGAGCAACAAGCACCCTCCAGAGTCCGTGGTTTAGCTGTGACCAGGACAGGTTAATGTTTTAAGGACATCAAACAAGACTCTCATAACCAAAGATGCTAGAGAGTCAGGCACAGCCAAAAGATGTTCCTGTAAGTAACAGCACCAAAAAAACAACAAACTTTAGACCCAGGATAACCATATAATGCCTATGGTTTGTACCCCTCCTGGGGTACAAATGCACGGATAATGACAAGCATGTCAGGCTTACCTGGCTGGTTCTCACACATCAGTGGAATGCAAAAGGGGCTGGGTCAGCAGACAGCTAAAAAACCCAGTTATAACCACAAAACCATGATCAGTCCCACTGCATGTTTCCAGTGGCGTCAGGTTTGTTTTCAGCAACCCCGAGCTGCAGTGCAGACTGTACACAATTCCTCTCAATTTGGCTAGTGGGCAGCTTTTCAAATGAGGAAAAAAAAAATCAATAGAAGTACACCTAAATTTCTCAAGCACTCAGGAAGCTTCTCCCCAAGGTCCATTACCCGAGTGGTAAAGGCACCTACACCATGGCAGCAGCACTAAAAGGAAAAACAGACAGACTGTTTATTTACATAACTGTCTTTGATTGCTGATCCCCCTCAGTCCAGCTTTTTCTAACACTGCAATGGGTGCAGTTACCAAGTGACTGAAGTCAGAGCTAACACTTCTGGATTTGGGAACCCACCAGCAACAACTAAATCCATGTTTAATCACTCAAATGGAGGTGGTTTTGTTTAGATGCTGAAAACCAAACTCAACTTGGGACAAATTTTTGCTGCAACAACACAAAGATTTTACTGGAAGGCTGCAGTGATTGAATCATGGAGTTTTTTTAGAGAAAAGAGGCTTTTTTTTGCTTTTAAGGTAGAAACACATCACCTGGCAGTATCTTTTCAAAATACCTGTTTTCATTTTCCTTATCTCCAAGTGGTCACGTGTCTAATGACACTACCACCTAAATTTAGCTCATTCTGTAGCACTGGCAATCCTAGCGATGCCTTTAGGACTGCAACACACCTTTCTTCCTCTCAGTCTCCCCTCTCCCCTGTGGCGTGCAGGACCATTTCTGAGACAGAAAAACAGACGGTTCTCCAGAAACCTCCTGCTTTCCACTGCCAGCCCAGAGGAGCAGGGAGACCCTGCAGGGACAGTGCAGGAGCCCGTTCTGCTCAGTGCAACGCCCATCCCTGGCAGCCCCTTTGTGCTCTATTACAGTGCCCCCCTCGCCCGCTTTTGTCTCTGAATTGTCAGTCAGCCTGGGCTAAAACCCCAAGCCAGATCAACTTTGGGAAGTGGGAATATTCCAGTGCAGACCCACACCTTGTGGCTTGTCAGATATAATTAAGATGCCACAGATTTAAGCGTGCCTCATTAGCAAGGGGTAAATGCTCACGTAAACAAGGGCAGATCCAAACCGTGGTTGCTTCCTGCTGAAATCCTTATCCAGGGGAGGTTTCCCCGCTCAGCTGCTGACTCTCCTAGAACAGGCAATGACGACACTGGGCAATAAAGCCTGGGACACTGGCCTACAACTCCAGCAAGTAAGAGATGTCGGGAAGTTCGCTCAAATCACCTTCACAGGCACGCTGCTCCTCATGCCACCAAGCCCCAGAGCCTCAGCAGAGCAGCCGTGCTCTGCCACCAGCGCAAGGCAGCAGCAGCAGCATCCATGCTGGGCTGCCAGAGGGAGCGTGATGAAGGGAGGGAACAGGATCTCACCCTCTGGAGGACACCGTTCCCCTTCCCCGCTCCGGCTGCTCGCTGCACGGGCAGGCAAGGACGGGCGCCACGGGGCAGAAGGGGCAGCAACCTCCTGCTCGGGAGCCTCCAGCGCACCCGACCCCGCAGCCCCGCAGGCCGTGCAGGCCCTGCCCCGGGAGGCCTCCAAGGCGGCGCCCCGGTCTCGCAACCGGCGCCAGCCCCCCGGGGAGAGACCCGGGCCCGTGCAGGCCGCGGGCCGCCCCCCGCCCCGGTTACCTTGGTCTCCTTGACGTGCTGCTTGATGCCCTCCGGGTACCACTGCACCCGCACGTAGCCCCGCCGCAGCGGGCTGGCGCGGCCCTCCTCCCCGCCGCCGGCGCCAGGGCCTCCCGACTCGGAGCCGCCCGAGCTGGCGGCGCCGCCGGCCGTGGTCCCGCGCCCGCCCTCCTCAGAGTCCTCCTCCGAGTCCTCGCCGTGGATGAGGCGCACCAGGCCGAAGCGCACGGAGCCGCGGTAGCGGCCCGACACCAGGTCGTGGGAGAAGAGGAGGCGCTGGGAGCCGCCCGGCGGGGCGGAGAGGGGCAGCGCGGCGGGGGGAGCCGGGGGTGCCGGTGCCGGCGGTGCCGGTGCCCCCTCCTCGGGCTGTTCCGCCATGGCGCCGGTGAGAGGGAGCGCGCGGCCGGCAGGAGGGGGAGGGCAGGGGAGGGGCGGCAAGTAACGGACAGGGGGCGGGGCCAGCAGAGGACACGCCCATAGCGCTACAGGCCAC
>VZRR01008871.1:67930-100392 GCA_013398015.1 Oreocharis arfaki
GGGGCGGGGGGGGCTGCACCGCCTGCTGATCCCCGGGAATGCGGGATTGCATCATCGTCCCCAGGGATGGGGGACTGCATCGTCCTCTGATCCCCAGGGATAGGGGGATTGCATCATCGTCCTCAGGAATGGGGGGCTGAATCCTCCTCTGATCCCCAGGGATGGGGGGCTGCGCTGTATCATCCCCAGGGATGGGGGGGGCTTCACTGCATCGTCCTCTGATTCCCGGAGATGGGGTGCTCTGCTGCGTCATCCCACGAACCCCAGGGATGGGGGGGAGGCTGCGTTGCATCGTCCCCAGGGATGGAGGAGCCTGCACTGCATCATCCTCTGGTCCCCGGAGACGGGGGGGCTGCACTGCATCACCTCTGAGCCCCAGTGATGGGGGGACACTGTGCTGCATCATCCCCCAGTTCTCAGTCACTGCGGGCTGCCCTGCATCATCTCCCACTCCCCAGTGATGGGGGCTGTGCTGTTTACAGATCCCTCTCCCTGGGCGCAGGTGGGGGTCCGTCCTGGCACTGGGCACTGCTCGATGCTGTGAGCTGCTCTCCAGCTGACATCAAAGCCTGGTCTTGCTTTTCACGGCTCCTAGAAGCCCTCATTAGGGTGTGCAAATGAGCCGAATATTTGGCTCCATTGACTCTAAGGTTTTTTCCCCTCTGTCTGCAGAGATTTTGTAAATAGAAAAGTTTTCTTGAGCAGGTCCTGCTGCTCTGGCAGGCAAAGGACTAAAGGAATCCAAAATAGCCTTCACTGCCTGTCTTTTACCACAACATACCCTGCCTCTTCTCTCCCTAGATCTCCCTGCCTGTGCAGCGCTGGCTCGAATATCAAGAAAATGCCTGAAATCCTCAGCCTAATTTGTTCTCTTGCAGAAAAGATCCCAGGAGCAGCAGAGCAGTGTTTTCCCTCTTGCTCTCTCCCTCCCAGACTGCTCTGCCTTGGCTGGATCAACCAGCTGGCTATCAGTCCACCTTCCAAGGTTTCTCCTTTTAGGAAAAGCAATCAGGATAAAGATCTGCCCGTGCTTGCCTCCTAAATTCTGGAACCCTCTCCTCAGGCCTGCTGGGATTTTCCAGCCTTGCAAATGGCCCTAAAGCCCTGGGAAGCAGCTGAGAGGAGGCTGGGGCAGGCAGTGTGTGGGTGATGGGTGCACTGGGAGCTCTGCCCAGCTCCTCACTACCCCAAGGTGTGAGTGGTGGGCCAGCAGGATGCTCGAAGGGATGGAGAAGTACAAACTCTCCCTGTCCTGCCTCCAAATTGGGGAGCTGCAGGCAGTGAAGCCCTCCAGCTTCTGTCTTCTCCCAGGCCAACCCAGCCTCCACCCCAGCATTAATTGCTCCCTACAGCATCATGTTAATCAGAAAGGCAGCGCGTTGACGTGATTCCTTGCTGGAGCATATCTTGGCTTCAACCCCAGAGACAAGAAATAGAATAGAGCTAAAAAGGACCATTGGGTGGCTCAATAGCAGCATACCCCTAGGGAAAGGCAGTTTCAATATCCAGTCAGTGCCACTGTGGGTTTAGAGCTGTTTCTAGGGATGTGCTCCTGGGAATACAGGCCTGTGTCCACATGCCCTGACCTCTGTGAAGTGGACAAGGTGTAGGGTGTAGGCAGCATTCAGACCTTCTGGAGCACATGAGTGCCTCTGGCATGAGGATTTCACCCTCTGACCATCACTGTGCTGGAGGGGGGAGTATGACACATGTCCCCAGGGCATTCATCCAGCCCACATGGAGCTGTGGACAAGGTACCAACCCCTCTCTCTCTGTAGCCAGGGAGAACTGTGCCTTTGTAGAAGCAGAATCATGCCTTTGAGAAGGGCAGAAGGTGCCCTTTGACTCCATTTAAACTGATGCCATGTCTTCTTGAGGTTTCAAAGCAGAGCTTTATCCAGCACAGTGATGCTCCTCATCATCTCCTTAATGTACATTGCAACAGCCACTAATAAAATATAGATACAGTAATGGGCACAATCATGTGTGGAGATGGAAACTGTTCCTCTTCAGGGCAATTACGTGCTGAAGAGCAGTGGTGGGGTTTCAGGTAGCCACAAATAGCCATGAAAACAATCACATTATCCCCCCTGACCGGGCTCACGGCAGGGGGATTATAATGGGGACAAGTCAGGGCTGTTTGCTCGTTAGCAGGAGCTGAGCCGGGTGTGTTTTTGCACTCTGATCCCAGCTGGAGCTCTGATGTGCTTCCATCAGGAAGTGGCACTGAAGGAGGACTGATTGTTTTTTTAGGACACAACAGCCCAGGGCCTGGGCTGTCACAATATTGATGACCTCCAGATTTTACAGTGCCTGGGTGTCAAAACGAGCATCTCCTATTTTAACATCACTCTTCAGACCTCCACCGAGAGACTCTGCAAGTCCACACCACCCAGCAAAACACGCAGGGCTTCTGCAAGGTGACACATGTCCAGCAGCCCCCCTGCCCAGTTTAGGGACAATTCTTGCTGGTAAGGCTGTTTTGGGAAGTGACGGCCTTTACTCTGCAGGAGAACATCCTCCCTGGAATCAAGCTGTCCCTGTGATCTAACCGCCTTATGGCACTTTGGTTAGATCACCAGCGTCTCCCTGCTGAGATGCTGCTGCCCAGAGGGCGTGTCAGAATGCCCAGAGGGTGCCAAGATGCCCAGCAGGTGCTGGGATACTCAGGATACCCTTTATCTCCCAGTAGAGATACTGGTAGAAAGCAAGCCCTGTCCTTCCTCCTTGGAAGGGCATCTTTGCACAGGCTTTGCAGGGTTTAAGGGGCAGGTGTTGGGATGCCCACAGGGTTCTGGGGAGCTGCCAGGTACTGGGGATACCCACAGGATACCAGAACGCGTGGCAGGTGCCAAGGATGCCAGCAGGGTACCAGGATGTCTCCTGGGTGTTGAGGATGGCTCTGGGATGTCCACAGGGTACTGGAATGACCACTGGGTGCCGGGATGGCCACTGGGCATTCCCGGAGGGTGCCAGGTGCCCAAGAGTACCGCGATGCCCGGAGGACGGTAGGTGCCCGCAGGGTACCGCGGTGCCCGCTCGGTGCCGGTGCCGGTGCCGGGCTGCGGCGGGGCTCTGGTGCCACCTCGTGGGCTCTCGCCTCCCGGCGCCTCCGCTCTGGCGGGGGGAGCGGGCGGCACCGGCCCGCGGCTCCCCGGGGGCAGCAGCTGCGCTCGGAGCCCCGGGGCTGCAGCCGGGCTGGGGGCTCCGCGCTCGGCTGCAGGTGAGCCCTCCACCTCGCTCTGCTCCGCTCTGCAACCCCTCCTTGGCCAGTCCTCCCAGTATTTCCTTCTGCTGCTTCGCAGAGGCACAGAGACCCAGTACTTTCCCTGCTGGGAAGAGCTGGTGCCTTCGGGAAAGGCCTTTCAGAGCATCTCGTGTCACAGGGAATGCCTCCAGACCCTCCCACGGGGACAGCTGGGGGTTTATCTTCATCATCATGCAGACAAAGAGCTCAGCAGGAATCCCTGTGTCCCCATTAACACCAGGGAACATAGGAGCAAGTGACGCAGCATACTGCAATCCTTCATCCTGTCTCTGTGAGCCCAGCGAGCCTCCGGAGGCTGGGTGGGCAGGGAATGAGATGGTCTGTGAGATCCCTTCCAACTCAAGCCATGCTATGATCCTGCAGGAATCGTGATTTCCCAGCCCTTCCCTCTCTGGTTGTGCTGCCCTGACCAAACACTGCTTGCTCTCCTACAAATAACTCAGAGCAGCATCACCTTGTACATGAACAACTCGATGTGAGCACGATCCTCCTCCGCTCCCTCCTCTCACCCTTTCCACTGAGACCAAGACCTCACAACCCTCCTGATGGGATTGATCCAGGCTTAGCCTTGCCCTCCAGGATTTTTCTTTTCCCCCGAGGGTGGTATCTGGTCCCCAGCCATCTCCAGGGGTCCCCCTGGCTCCCCAGCAGCAGTGTGCCAGGGCTGAGGCCGGGTCAAGGGCAGAACAGCTCCTGTAAGCAGCAGGATGCCCCAACAATTGCCACACTGCTGGAATCTCCTCTTCCCAAAGCCAGATTGGCTCTTGGCTGCTTGGAGGTCTGGACTAGAGGGTGGGGCTGCCTCTGCTGAGCCCCTTCCCACCTGCCCGGCCCTCTCCTCCCAGAGAAACTCCTGCAGCCCCCACTGACCCCCTTCCTCCCGGGGACTGTGCCATGAGTGGCCGTGACCTAGTTACAAAGCCCAGATGACAGGGAGAAGGAGAGGAGGTTAATCACCAGCAGTGCTGTGCTCCAGGCAGGGGACAAAGAGCCCTGGCTGGGTCCTGGCACCCAATCTCCTGCTTTTGGCTGAGGCTGCCACGGCCAAGCAAACACGGGTGAAACTCTCTGCCAAACTTGTTTGTTCTCTTTTCCCCAAGGTAGAGGAGTAGCAAGAGACACATGTTTATCTACTGCAGGTCAAAGCCAGAGTTAAAAGCCTGTTCCCCCCTAACCATTGCTGAGAACCCAAATAAGCTGTGAAGTAGCATCCTTTCACTCTTTCATCCCTTCCCCAGCTCCCTGAGAGTGTCTGTGGAGAGAATCAGCCCTGCCACTGATGGGCCAAAAGGAATATGCCAGAGGAAAAACATATAAAATGTCATGTACATACAAATGTATATATGTATGTTATTCATATTATATATATATGTATATATAAATAAATATATATAAGCATTTCAGAGCACAGAGCAGAACTAGCCCCTCCAGGGCCTGTTTAGAGCATGGGGCTGGAGGCTGACCACCCTCCACAGGAGCCCTGCACTGCTATTTTGAAAGAGCAGCAGCTGGCAGGTTCCTAAACCACAATGTCCTGCTCCAGAGGAAAAGCTGGAAGCACGCTGGCTTCTCAGGAGCTGCTGGTGAATTAAAACCACTCCTGGCAGCATGAGAGGGAGCACTGGGGGATAGAAGCAGCAGGTGGGCAGCCTGGCAAGTGCTGAGAATACCGACTATGTCCAAAGAGCTGCATCCTGCTGGGAAGTTACAGCAGCAACAAGCACCAGCACGAGTGGTGAAAAGGGAGGAGATGAGGGAGACGGAAATCAGAGCCCGCAGCTGACCTTGCAGCAATGCCAAACTGCAGAGCCCTGCTGTTAGGTCATTGCCAGGAGAAAAGCGTCGCCCTCTTGGAAATGTGGGTCCCCATGGCTAAGCCGGAGGAAGGTGCTAAACAGGGATGTAAACAGTGCCTGGCTTGGGAATTACGCAATTACGTGAATCTGAGAGAGAAACCTCTCTGATGGCGTCACCCAGGGCAGGATCCCGATGCCGTCTCAATCCCGTGATGGCAGACCCCGCCTCAAAGCCGGGGCTGCAGACACCACGGGCAGCTTAATCCGCTGAGCACCGGGATAATGGGGCACGGCGAGGCCGGAGACACAGCACGGCGCAGCTGAGGAGCCCCCGAGCTGCGTGTGCAGGGCTTCATTCCCAAGCCCTGGCAGAGGGGGGGCCGAGTCGTGATTCATCTGCCTCCCACATGTCGCCCCTCGCTGCAAATCCTCCCCGGAGATAATTGCTGTCTTCCTGAGTGGGTACTCAACAGAGGGACCAGCCCGGCTGCGGGGCCGCAGCGACAGCTCGGGGCTCTTTGAAGATGCTGAGAGAGCTGCTAAATATGCAAATCTAGGCACACTGCTGTGGCTCTAATTTAATGGAGTTGTTGACCCTCTGCAGCTGTGTGGGAGCAGGAAGAGACAGACCCAGCTAAAACTGTGGAATGCAGCATCCCTGCTCGACTATTCCAGCCACGGGCCAACCTCTGCTTTGCTGGGCTGCTTTAATGGCTGGGAGTTGCTCCAAAAAGCCATTTCTGAAGAGCAGAAAGCTGCTGGGTGATATTTCTGTTTTGATTCCTTGAAAAAGCTTAAAAGAGAGAGATAAGGGCGTAGCTCCAGGTCACTTTGCCCATGGCTGGAAGCTAAAGCAGGTCCAGAGCTGCCCTGGAAATGTCTCCAGTGGAGCAAAGCCAGCTCTGCCCTCTGCTCCAGGCTTCTTTCAGGGCTGCATCTGGTTCCCAAAGATAATGATAATTCCAACATCATGCTCCCGCTTGGGATAATCTCCCTTTTATTACACGTGTCGTGATGGGGACAAACATTGCTGGCTCTGCCCGTCCAGTTTCTTATGTAACAGCTCCCAGGGACAGAGGGCTGCACGGGGGAGAGATGCTTGGGTTTTGGAATAAGCTCCTTGGGCAAGAAACCTTAGGTCTGGCTCCCCATCCTACAAGTAGCCAGCTGATTCCCCTGAGAAACTCCCCCCGCTCAAGCCCAAGCAATGATCACGCCTGGCACAACCAGCAGCCATCCCCATCCTTCCCCAAAGAACGCTCATCCACTCTGGGCAGGGCTGCCTTTGGCTTCCTGTGGGCTCCTGATGCTGTTGGAGAGGTCAGGATGAGGCACAGGACAGTGCTGCCTTTCCTGGCTCAGTCCCCTGCTGCTCCTGCCCAGCCCGCAGGGCAGAGCAATCAGCTAAATGCTTTATCCCTCTGCAGCCAGTCACGCCAGGGAAAAATAAAAAAAAAAAGCCTGAAGTGATCCCTTTGCTGGCCTGTCACCTTAAAGCCTCTCACCTCTCCCTGTCTTTCATCGGAGTTCTAATATCCTTAGGGTGCCATCACGTGCTCCATAAATAACAAATATATATAAGCAGGGGCCGTGGAGGATGCGGCAGACAGAGAAGGGGAGGCAAGACCCCGGATCCTCCTCTCCTGCCAGCGCTGAGACGGCACCCCCGGAGCCAGGCGGGCAGGGAGCGGCGCGGGGTTCCCGGCTGGTAAGCACGCACATTCCTGTCACATCCCGGGGGTACTGACAGCCTTGGGGACAGCTGGCGGTCCCCTGGCCGCCGTGACTTGCTCCTGTATCCCAGCACGGGAGCGATTTCCCCCGAGGGGTGGGCGGTTGGTATAGGGAGCTTAGCTTGCTGAGAAGCGGTTTTGGCACAGGGAAGGGTGTGACTCTCATCCCGGCCCCCGTCTCCCCCCTACACTTATAACACGTGCTCCCAAATCCCAGTTGGAGGGACTCTTCTCACTGGAACCCTCCGTGTTCTGGGTGTGGGAAGAACTTGAGCTCTTCTGCATGCAGTATTCGACTTTAAAACTGGGTGAATAACTCCTTACTATCAACTAATGTAAAAAATCCAGCTCCAAACCCAGGCAGACAATTCATAACTTAGTAAAAGATGCTGCCGGGGGGTACTGTGCACTTGCCTGTTTATTTACATGTGGGCATCTCTCTGGACCACGGGGATGCTCTGATTTCTGGTGCACAAACACAAGTCAGGGCAGGGAAAATTTACAGAGCAAGCTCTCGGTTCACTGCTACAACACACAAACCTAAGGGGCTCATCTCAGGCAGGTCTGGCAATGAGTCACAGCACAAAACTCAGCCTGGGGTATAAGTGACTTGAACAAATACAGAAGGCTTTGTTGGAGCAGCAGAAGACAGATGAGCCATGGAGAGAGAATTTTCCTCACCACTGTTTCTCACTTACTCTGGGACCTGGGCAGAGTTTCCTTCACCTCTGAAGGTTGGATGCTTCCCATGGTAGCCCCATGGCTGTGCAGGGCCTTGGTTGTCTCCAGGGATAGGGAGCACTGCTGGTTCCTCTGTGCTCTGCAGGTTCTCTGTATCCCCCCTTCCCAGAAGACCTTCGACTCTTCAGGGAGCTGAGAAGCAAGGCAAGAAGTTGATTTCCAGAAAACTAACACAAATATATCAGCCCTTCAGCTGTATAACCTGGGTTGCCAGGAATAATGTGCTGGAGGGGAAAAAATACAAGGAAAATAAGCAAGGAGCAACCTTCCCCCTTCCCTGGCTACTGCTCCAGGGTGTTGCTGGTTGGGGTCTCAGGCAGTTTCTAAAAACAGCTGGAGGGACCTGATTGCCCTTTCCCAGTTTTCTCTAATGGGAATGGAGCAGCCACTTAAACACGAAGTTTTGAGCCCTCCAGCTCCATGGATGTCCCTGCAGGGACTCGCTATGGCTCAGTTGTTTCCAGCCTTCGTATGCTCTGGGATAAACACTTGCTCTTGGACAGTGAGTACTGACTGGTGGCTGCTGGAGAGCAAACACCCCTGAGGAGCCTGGGCTGGTGGAAGGTGCCCCTTCTCACTGCAGGGGGGTGGGCTACGTGACCTTTAACAGTCCTTTCCAACTCAACCATTCCGTGATTCCACAATCCAGCTCCGCAATTCCCATGGCAACTGAAATGCTGGCCCTGCCTGAGGCCATATTCATCTGACCTCTCTGCCCTGCCATCCCTGCACAGCCATCCCCAGGCCTGATCCAGCAGCATCTCCCCAGCAGCATCCCCAGAACTTGCCCCAGGCACTCAGCACCCCCCAGGATCAAACCACCACTGCATTTTCAAGGTCCCCTGAGTTTACCCTCCTGCCTACTCTGGGATTTATTCATGCAGATGAGTCCCTAATCCAATTAGTAGGACAAGGAGCTCCAGAAGATTTGATAACAAACTCTACAAACACTACACCCACCCCCCACCACCCCACTCTCCCCCCAGCTCACCCCATTTAACTTCCCCCCTGCAGGAGCATGAACCACCCACTCCCAGCACCAGTTCAGTCAGCCCTTGGTGACTGATGAGCACCGGGGATGCTAAATAATGCCCCTGCCCAGGAAACCCCCTCTCCCTGATGGATCTGATCCCCTAGATACACAGCCACAGCCAAACCAGCAATTCACTGAAAATAAATCCCACGAGCACCCTGTCTCACCTCAGACGGGATAAGACTGGCATTTCAAGCATCCAGCCCTCGGCGTTTCGGGATGGAAAATTCCCAGCTTGCGCCGGTGGTGCCCTGTGCAATGCTTGTGCTGGTAATGCTTTTGTTTCCATAAATCCTATTAGCTGGAGGCAAGCCTATAATTAGCAGGGAAAGCTGGCACCTCTGAAACAATAATCAAAAATGACCCGGCTCTGCTCTGGCTTTGCTGGAAATTGCTTGAATATTGGTCTGAGTTTGGATGGATGGTTGAATGGATGGCTCTGATAGCCATTCCCACTATTTCTGTCTGCAGGATGCGTGTGCTTAGTGAAGTTATTCACTCAGTTTGTGCTTCTCTCTGGGTTTATTAACTCGGTTCACTCACACATGAAAGTAGAAGCAGATTGAAGCTACAGGCTCTGATCCAGGTCAAGGGATTTGTCTGGACTGTGCAGGATGGGTGCTGCCAGATGACCTCGGGCGCTGGTGACCCTATTGGGGGAACCCATGTTGAAGGTGGAGTGTCCTGGCCTGAGCTGTGTCTGGCAGCATCGTGCCAGCCAAAGCTCCTGGGGCAGGGGGCAAAGCCTGAGGCACCTCACCAGGGAGGACACCTGAGGCTTTCAGCCTCAGTCACCCGCTCAGTCCTGCCAGGGACCCACTTCTGTGAGCGTGGACCTGACCTAAGAGCCAGCAGAGGTTAAACTGTGTCACTCACCTGCTGAGTGAGTCAGAGGAGGGAGTAAATCGTGTCAGCTCCTGCTGTCTGGAGGAGGTGGCTCTGGCTGCCTGACGTGTGTCCCTGTCAGGGCACCTCTGTAGCCAGGCACTGACCTCTCACTCCAGCAAAGCTGTGCTGTTCCACAAACACCAGAGCATCACAGGGAACACAGATAGATGCTTATTTTACAGCTCCTGGCTTCCTGCAGCCACATCCCACCCTGCCTGTTCCCAGGTCAGCAGCTGGACTTGCTCTAGTGCAGGGTTCTCCTGCCCATCCCACTGCCTGGTGCTGCCATGGGCTGGGCAATGTTGGGCAGGATGCTCAGCCCCACGCCTGCTCCAGCTCTACCAGCCCTGGCCCTTCTCCCTGCTCTGTCCCACCACCCGGCCCACTGTGCTTTTGTCCCCCTGGTCCCCGGGGTTTGCTCAGCTCACAGCTGGTGCCAGCATCCTGTGCTCCCCAGCTCGCAGGGAGGGCGGCTGGGGCCACCGTGGGCGGGTTTTTGCTGTACATACACACACACATCGACGGGAACAGGGGGACAAGCAGCCTAATCCTGTCTGCCATCAACAGATACTCCCGCTGGCTCTCAGCGCTGGAGGAGCTCGGCTGGGATAAA
Organism: Oreocharis arfaki; assembly: GCA_013398015.1. NCBI lineage: Eukaryota > Metazoa > Chordata > Aves > Passeriformes > Paramythiidae > Oreocharis > Oreocharis arfaki. The sequence continues at coordinate 78,003 of VZRR01008871.1, forward strand.
GCGTGTGGGAGCCGGCAGAGGCGGCCCCGAACAGAGGGAGCGGTGGGAAGCCAGGCAGGAGGAGGAGGAAGAAGAGGAGGAGGAGGGGGAGGATGTCGGCGCTCAGCGCATTGCCCTTCCTGAGGCCGGTGCATCTGCGGTCGCCCCGCAGCTCGCCCGGGGGCCAGCGCCGGCACACGCTGCCCGCCAGCGAGTTCCGCTGCCTCAGCCCCGAGGACGCCGTCAGCGTGTTCGAGATCGAGCGAGAAGGTAAAGGAGGCCCCGGGGGGTCCTGCCTGTGGCATCAGTTGGATCCCTTTGCATCTGTTCCCACCACCAGTCTCGTGTGCTCCTTGTAATGGCAAATTCCCCCGTGGGAGGGATGTAGTGGCCGTGACTTGCGGCCAGGCCACCACGGGCTCCCTAACGAGGTGGGGGAACTGTGGTTAATGAGCTGGAGAGCCACGGCCCCAGCTCACCCTGGGGTGAGGATGCTGGGAGGTGATGCTGAGTGGGACCAGGAGAGCGGGGAGCAGCTCTCCCAAAACAGCCCTGTGAGAGCCAGTGGGTAGGATAGGAGAGGGGGAAGCGGGAGGAAGGACGCTGTTCTCTGCCTCCTACTGCACACGGGCACTCTGAGATGCTACCCTGGCAACTTTCCTCCATTTCCTTCACCCTAGCTTCCCTCACACAGCCTCACCCAGCTCATTTCTCCCTCCTCCCCAAGGGGAGGGGACGCCGGGGAGATGCCAGGAGGGAGGGTTCAAATCAGCACCTGCTGCGGTAGCTCGGGAATCAGCAGAGTTAGGAGCCGGTCACTGGGCCATGGGGAACTGCTTCTGGAGGAGCAGAACTGCTCCCTGGAACCATCCGTGTCCCTCAGAACTCCTTTAAACCTAGCAGGCAGCAGGACACATGCTATCTCTCTCCATTACATCCCACTTTCTCTCCCCTCCATCAGTGCTGGGAGTTTTGCCTCGGTCGGGTGTGCTTTGTGTCTCTCACTGTGCTCACCACTGTCCCCCTGCAGCCTTTATATCAGTCTCTGGGGACTGTCCCCTGCACCTGGATGAGATCCGCCACTTTCTGAACCTGTGTCCGGAGCTGTCCCTCGGCTGGTTTGAGGAAGGGCGGCTCGTGGCGTTCATCATCGGCTCCCTCTGGGACCAGGAGAGGCTCAGCCAGGTAAGACCCAGTCCTTCCCATCGTGTGCACTGGGAGAGGCACTGACAGGGCCCCGGGGACCAGGTGAAGCTCCCTGGGGCCCTGAGCCTACTCCCAAAATCTTCTCCCAGGACTAACTGCTACAGGGCTGCTCTGGTGGAAATGAACCTTCTCATTAATTAATTTAAACGGCGCTGTTAAAAAAGTACGCCAAGGAATTCCCTTCACCACTCATTTTAAAATTAAAACCCCTCCGAGGATGATGGGGGGAGGTGAACAGGGATGGGGACGGTGTGGATCCTTGGCTCTTCGGGGTGGGGAATAAGAAGCAGGATGGGATAACCCCCGTCCCCTCCTCTTGCAGGCAGCGCTGACCCTGCACACGCCGCAGGGCTCGGCCGTGCACATCCACGTGCTGGCCGTGCACCGCACCGTCCGCCAGCAGGGCAAGGGCTCCATCCTCATGTGGCGCTACCTGCAGCACCTGCGCTGCCTGCCCTTCGCCCGCCGCGCCCTGCTCATGTGCGAGGACTTCCTCGTGCCCTTCTACCAGAAGTGCGGGTTCGAGGCGCTGGGGCCCTGCCAGGTGACGGTGGGGGACCTGGCCTTCGTGGAGATGCAGCACGCTGTGCGGGGACACGCCTTCATGCGCAGGAACAGCGGCTGCTGAGCGCCCTCTGCTCCGGCCTGCCTGGGGGGACGAGAGGCTGCAGCCCCTCTCCGGCCCCACCGCTGTGATCCATCTTCCCTGCCCGGCCCTGGCTACAGCTACTCCTTCTGCCACATCTGCCTTCCAACCACATCAGCCTGGCCCCATTCCATCCCTGTGGGGCTGGGGACAGGAATTGCTGCCAGGTCCCGCTGGAAGCATCGACTCCCTGGGCTCTGCTTGAGCCAGGGCTGCACTGGCAGGTCCGGGTGGGCTGCAGGCCCCCTAGGATGGAAAGGCTTTGCCCTGGGAATGCCTGGGGGCTCTGCTGGTTTTTCCACCCACCGCAGTTTGCCGAGACATGCGGCAGAGCCCCCACAAACAGCGTGCCCCAGCCTGGCACCCCCTGCCACCATCACCACCACGAGCGGAGCACACCACGGCCAAGCCCTCCCTGAGCAGCCCCCAGACCAGGCAGGGGCCCTGGCAGCCACCCCCCTGCCTACAGACATCTTTCCAGACCCCTTGGAGTGCATTCCCAGCCCATGGCCACCCCTCAGCTGCACATTGCAGAGCCTCCCCAAGGAACCAGTCCAAACCATTTGGTCCATCCTGTCCCAGACCCACAAACAGCCCAGGATAAGCCTTCTGCAAACAACTCAGGTTGTTGGAAAGCAGCAAATAAAGATGTGGTGGTGATTTTCTACAAAGCCTGTGTGTGTCCCTGCCGTGCTTTGACTGTGACCCCACCATGATGGCCAGAGGGAGGGCACCAGCTGGCATGAGGGGAGCAATCCAGCACCCCTTGGGGCACCCCAAGGAGAAAAAGGGCAAATCCAGCCTCAGACCATTCAGTGAAGGGTGGGACAAAGGCAGGGGTGACTCTGCCCTCAACCAGGATCAGGAGGTTCCATGGATCCAAGCGTTTGGCTTCTCCCTCTGCTTGAGACCCTCCAAACCCTGTCTCGTCCCAGGGAGGGGTTTGAGTGGCACATCAGGGCAGCAGCCCCAGCTTGTCCTCCCTCCCTGCCCCACTAGCTATCACCAAAACAACCAGAACCCCCCAAAAGTGTCACATCCCTGTACCCAAGAAGGGAGAAGAGGCCTCGTGCATCTCATTAAATACAGGTAGAAATTTATTAATGGGGGGGGGAACCCACAGCTTTTAAAAAAAGTATCAAAAAGAGACAAATGAGGTGAAGTGTCTGTCTTTGGCTGGAGCAGCAACCGGAAGGACAGAGTGGGGCTGAAAACTGGCCCAGGGTGGAGGGAAGGATGAAGGGACGGATACAGATGCTCCTGGGCTCACTCAGCAAGCGGTTGTGGAGAGGGAGCCAAGCTCTCAGCCCTTGAATATTCATCCCAGGACATCCTAACTGGGGGATTCCCACCTGCCCCCATGTAAAAGCACTGAGGCCTCCAGCATCAAAGCATCACATCTCAGGGGAGAGACAGCCTGGCACCAGCCTGGGTCCAAACCAGCCCAGAGGGGTCACCAGGACCCCAGGAAGGACCTGCCTTCGTGCCATGGCTGGTGGGAGGGAGGAGGAGATGCTGGGGAGAGCAGCCCAGGGCTGGGGGCAGGTGGGAATGTGCAGCCTTGGGCAGGGAAGAGGGAAGGTGACTGCCCCATCCTGCACTTCTCCATCTGACCAGCACCGCTGGAGGAAGGGAGGGCTACCTGTGTCTCCGTGCTTTGAAAAAGGGAAAGGGGAAACAGCAGGGACTCAAGGCAGAAGGTGGGAGCACTGACAACTTCTTGAGAGGCCTGTGGGCTCCAGAAGCACCCACACGAGCTGCCCTGGGGGTTTTTCTCCGTGTCTGCCTCCCACCATGGCACTACAAACACAGTCCTTGCTGCCCCTCCCCTTCCAAAAAGAGAATTTCACTGAAATAAGAGAAAGAAAAACCCCCTGTCCCAAGTCTTGCCTCTCCGTCCAGTGAGCAGCCAGGCGGGAATGCACAAGCCTCCTTGGGGGCCTCAGGGGAAACAGGACTGAAAAATATCTTTGAAGCTCAGCTCTGAACGTCTTGGAGCCACGACAGAGACTCTGGGGAGCCCAAAACGGGGAAACCATGGGCCTAAAGAGCTGTGGAAAAAAAGAAGTGCCCCTGCAAAAAGGGGGTTGTGTTCACAGTATGAGCTCCAGCGCCTCGGGGCACCGAGGTGGGACAGGGCCCCAGGCAGGCAGGGGCACAGGCTGGAGACTTCAGCAACTTCACCCCACGACTGGGAGGCCAGTCTGGCCATGGATACACCAAAATCCCGCTTCCCTCAGCCCCTTCCCACACAGGCAGCAGGCAGAGTCCGTCCCCAAACCAGTTATGGCTTTCCAGCATCAGGAGGGAGCCCCAAAGGGGTTCAAGGCAGGGCTGGCTCAGCCCTCCATCCCCAGTGTTGAGCAGGGGGGACCCCAAACCCACCATCCCTGAGGATGGAGCCATGCCCAGGGTCTGCCCCACCCCAGAGCAGCCATCGCGATCTCGCACAGGCCGGGGAGGAGCCACTCCACGGGAAACACGGCCTGTCCCAGCCCCATCCCCGCCAGCGGGGTCAGTGCAGGACCTGCTCCAGCTCGTACTTCTCGCAGAACTTGCTGGTGAAGGGCAGGCAGGTGAGGTACTCCACCCAGCGCCAGTTCACGGGGTACACGTAGAGCCACACCACCAGCGAGGCGAAGAGCCCCACGAAGACCAGCAGGGACACGATGATCATGGCCCGCTTGCGGTACTTGTCCACCGTGCCGAAGGTGATGTAGGGCAGGAAGGCGAAGGACAGCAGGAGGCCGCTGAGGAAGCCGAAGAGGTGAGCGATGTTGTCGATCCAGGGCAAGAGGCCGCAGACGAAGAGGAAGAGGACGATGCCAAAGAGGTTGAGGAAGGCTTTCCAGGGTTTCTCCAGCACTTGCCAGCTCTGGAAGAGCTCCACGAAGAGGCAGGCCAGCAAGCCGAACTGGGACCCGGCAGGGCCCACCTGCAGGGATGGGGGAAGTCAGGGCTGGACACCGTGTCACCCCAGACAAACCCCGTGTCCCCAAGGGATCATCTCCTCCCCTAGCAAAGCGCATTTGGCTCCTGTGTCCCTGTGCAGGATCCTCAGTGGGGCTCAGGGGTGGGAGCCCTGGCATGGGAGGATGAGGAGGGGAGCAGGGTGGTGCTGTTTTGGCTGAGCTGATACTTTCTCTGACTCAGCAGCCAGACAGCATCACCCCCTCCCAGATCACAGCCCCGTCCTGGCACACTCCTGGGGGGATTAGGGCCCTTGGCATGATCTCATTTAAAGCCCATTTGGCTGGCAGCAGATTAGCCATCTGCCTGCCGGGGACCCCGCACGCTCACGGACACGTGGTGACATGTGACACTCAGGGCACGTGCCACCACCACACGTGGGGCAGGGACACCCCCTCCCCCTCTCCCTGCAGCACAGCCTGCCAGGGGGTGACAGTCTGCGCTCCAGCCCCTTCCCCAAACCTCTGCCAGGACAGGGATGGAGAGGGGTGTCCTTCGGTCCCTGGGGAGCTGGCTGGATTTGGGACAGAGCCCCCCAGCCCTCACCTCTGCCCTGTAGGGCAGGAAGATGGCACTGGCCAGGTTGCCCGTGATGCCGCTGAGGATGAAGATGATGGAGATGCGATGCCAGCCTGCCAGCTTCTCCAGGTCCCGCAGCACCGTCATCTGGAACGTCACCGACACCAGGCAGTGGATGATGCTGGGGGAGAGACCCTGTGTTAGAGACCCCTGCCCAGCCCTCTCACCCACTGCCCTGGGGCACGAGGCAGCTCCCAAAACACCCTCCACTGAAGGCAGTGTCATTGCAGTCTGGGAGTGCCCCTCCCTCTTCTCTCCCACCCCATCCCAATGGACACTCCAGTCCCCAGTTCTCCCATCCCTGGGGATACGGGGGCTGCACCTCACCCGGCGTGCAGGAACAGGGACAGCCACAGGCGGTAGAACTGGTCAGGGACCTCCGGGTTGAGGAAGGGCAGGAGTCCACAGACCTCGTCCAGGCAGTGCACCTGCAAAGGCAGCAGGGTTGTCCCCAGAGCCACAGAGAGCAAAGGATGGGTCACAGGGATGGGTTGCCAGTGATGCCATGTGCCAGCTGTGAGGGGACTTTGGATGGCGTGGGGCACCCACACTGCCCTGGTGCTGGAAAAGGAGCAGCTGAGCACCCCCAGTCCTCCAGGAGAAGCTGAAGGGCTCTCTTCCTGCCTGGAATGTGCCTTTCTCAAGGACACCAGTGCTGCCCAGGTGAGGCTAGTTCAAGCCTGACATTTCTTGCTGCCCCACACCAGCAAGGTGGGCACAGCAGCAGGAGCCCAGCCAAGAGCTGGGCAAGTCCCTGCACTTTGCATCACCCCTGCTCACGCCCATCCCAACCATGCCCCATTCCTGGCAGGATACTCTAAAGCCCTTTGGCATCAACATGGCTGCTAGTATTGCATCCCACATGCCCCACCATGCCTCCCTGGCCCTGCTCACCTGCGAGCAGAGCGTTGCCTCCTCGTGGAAGTAGCCGTGCATGAAGTCGCAGTACTCCCGCGTGGTGATCTCGCAGCTGGCAGGGGGCAGGAGGGGGCTCGCTGGGGGCAGGGCACACTCAGGATGCCCCTGAGAATCCCCCTCTGCTCCCAGCCTGCTGCCACCGTGCTTCCCACCCCTCGAGGCTCCGTAACCTCCCTCTCCCCCCAGGCACAGCTCTGGACACTGATGGGACAACACGAGGCAGGAGGGCAGAGGCGGGAGCCAAGCCAGGCGCCCCCTTTGCCACGACCCACCTGCCCTTGGTGCCGATGCAGCAGGGCCTGCCCTTGATCTCGCAGTCCAGGTGGGCAAAGCCCGTGTGGTTGGTTTTGGTCTCGTAGGTGCAGATCTAGAAGCGGGAGGGAGAGGAGCCCTGGTCAGGGTCCAGCCCCAGGCTGTCCCTGCAGCCCCCTGCCCGGCTCGTTGCCACTGCCACCATGGAGTCACCAGCTGATGGTGGCACCGGGCTCTTACCGGCCACTTGGTGATGTCGTCCGGCCACACGTGGGGCGGGTTGGATGCTGGCTCCTCACACGTCCTGGAAGGAGGAGGGGAGTGAGTCGGGTGGGTCCCCCCAACACATCCCCTGCAGACCAGTGACCCCCTCAGGCACAGACAGCTCTGGGACCTGCCCCAATCCTGCCCACCAGTGGTGTTCCACAATGCCCCACAGCAGCTCCTTCCGCAGGTGACTTCTGCAGAATTCAGAGCTGCTGGACAGCCCCACCGATGCTCATGGATGTTCCCATCTCAGCAGGACAGGGACAAGCACAACGCAATGGCATCACCTGCTGCTGCCTGTGTTTAGGACAGGCCCCACCTCAGTTTCCCCACTGATTCCCTCTTCTTTATCACTCTCCTACAGCATGCAAAAGCCCCCTATCCCCTCAGACAACAGGATTCAAGGCATCCAAGCTGAAAATGCAGCCCCCTCTGCCGTGTCCCACATACAGCCAGGTGACTGGGCCACCTCCACCCAGCTGCCACTCCCACCTGGGGTCCTGGTGACACACAGCCCCCGAGCTCCGCTTCTCCCCCGAGCCCATGGCTGGCGCGTTGCTGCCCGGCCACTTGATGAACGTTGCCAGCGTCTCCTGCAGGGAGCACGGAGAGACCGAGAATGCAGCAGGGAATGCACGGCTCATACCCCACGTGCGTCCTGCCCTGCTGCAGGGCAGGGCTGAGATGGTTCCCCCCCTTTCCCCAGGGATCCCCAGCCCTCCCCAGTGCCCAGGGCAGGGGCACGCACCGAGCAGTCCTGCGGCAGGGTCTGGATGCAGCCGGAGTTGTCGTTCTGGACGCAGCAGCCGGAGCCACGCTCCCGGTCCCGCTCGCGCTGGATGAGCCGCTCCACCTGCCGATCCTTCCGGATGCACGGGGAGAACTTGGCTCCCAGGTGGATCAGGTCGATCTGGGAGGGAGGTGCCGGTCAAGGGGATGCTTTGTCTGTGCACCTCCCTGACCTCCAGCCATGCCCGGGGAGAGCTCAGCAGGGGCAGGGGGTCTCCACAGACAACAAACAAAGGTCTGTTATCCCAGTGGAGGGAAGGAAGGTGGGAAGGGGATGGGGTCTCTTCTGACCATCCCACTGTGATGCCACATGTCCCCAGTGGGATGGGGGCCCAGGGGCACAGGACAGCAGGCCAGAGTGAGGTGGTTAAGCTCTCCCCCCTGAGGAGAGAAGCACCTCAGAGAACCCCCTCAGCTCAGGGCAGGGGGAGCAGAGGGCAGAGCCTGAGGTCTGGGGCCAAGGGCCTGGCAGGGTCCTTACCGAGCTGGGCCCAATCCAGAAGTTTTCCTGCTGGATGTACTTGACACTCTCGTAGACACCCTTGTTCCTCAGCACCTGCCGAGAGAGGCCAGGGTCAGCTCCTACGGAAGGGGCGGGTGCTAAGGGGGTGCACCCCTGTCTCCCTCCACTCAAGAGGAGCTGAGCAGCCCCTTCATCCAAGGGGAAGGGCTGCTGGGTCCCACCAGCAAGGCAGGACAGGGGAACAGCTCTGCTCCCACCACATATTCCGCTGCAACATGGTGCTGCTCGTCCCCCTGCCCCGGCTGTTTCACAGAGCCTCTCAAACACTGGAGCCCCCCCAAGATGCTCCCAGTCCTCACAGGGAGCATGACACCACAGGACACTGGTGGTCACAGTTTCCCCTGAGAGATGGCTCTTAAACTTACTAACTCTGTCGTCACGTGCTGGGCGAAGCCGATGGGGGCGATGCCGTAGGTGCCGATGACCAGCAGGGTGATGAGGATGTGGACAAAGGTGATCCAGTACGTGAAATATGGCCTGGAAGGGACAGGACCCAAAATCAGAGCTGCTCAGAGATGGCTGGGCAAAGGGACACTGCAGTCCCCCAAGCCCTGATCCCCAAGCATTGAGGAGGACACACATCTGAGTCGGGGTGGCCCATGCCAGCGGTGCCCCTCACCGGTGGCTGTCGGTGATCTCCAGCTGGGACTGCACGATGCTGCTCAGGCTGCGCCGGTACGTCCTGTTCAACCACTTGCCCACCACCCCCAGCCCGTAGTAGCGTTTCTTGCGGTCGAAGGCGAAGTGCTTCACTTTGGAAGCGATGCGCCTGCCCCGCTGCGGGGCCGGGCCCGCGCCGCCGGACACCGAAGTGAGCCGGACACCCTCCTGCCTGCAGAGAGAGGAGAAACTCATCACGCCTGCCAAAAAGGACCAGCTGAGAAAAAACCCATGGTCACAGCCCCGAGAACGCCTCGAGATGAAGCTCTGAGCACATCCCGGCTCCATTCTCCCAGGAGCATGATGGAAGTGCCCGGTGCCCGCGGCAGGGATGGCTGCGGACATCGTCCTGCCTGCAGCAGGGCGCCTGGGCAGCCTCAGGGGCAACACCTGCTGAGGGCTGGTACTCACGGGGTGGGCTGCTCCACCTCGGGGGACACCCTGGCATCCTCTGCCACCTGGTGCATGCGTAAGTACGTGGCTGACAGAGGCGGTGACTCGAAGACGTCATCAGGCATGGAGTACGTCTCATCGTGCATGCCCATCTGGAAAGAGGATGGATATGTGTCCCTGGATAGGTGTGATAGGTCAGAAGCCTCCCCCTGACCAAGCATTCCCCCGGCCACTGGGAGAGGCTGATCCCCAGTGACATCCCACTAATGGCTCATCACAGGGTGAGAAATGTGCCCACGATGGCGACATCATTCCCTGTCACGCCCAAGGACCATCACTGAGACTGGGGCACAGCAGCCACCGATGCCTCTGTCACCACTGGGTGAAGTGCCAACACAGGGGTCCTTGTGAGAGCCCTGCTCCACACCCAGCCTCCTGTGCAGGGCGCTGGGACATGCCCTGACTCCAGCAGCCAGCATGGAATGTCGCTTGCCTTACTGAAGAAGGACGAGTCCAGGGTATCAGCAGCATCCACCATGTCCTCATCCATGAAGCTGGGGTACAGGAAGCTCCTCTTGCTCCTTCGCTTGGGAGCCAGCGGCTCCAGGACAGAGCGTCCCTTTGGCAGCGCAAGCAAATGAAGGTAAGCAACCAGAAGCCCCTCAGTTTTTGCAGCACTGAGGGCTTCTCAGAGCTTCCCTCTCCAAAGCCAAGTGGCAAAGATTAAATCCCAATGAGCCACCATAGCCCCTTGTCTGGGGAGGAACTGGCAGAAGATGCTGCCTTTAGCTCCTCGGAATCCGCACTGGACCACGGCCACGTTAGTCAGCATGACAAGTGACCTCTGAATTCGTCTGCTCTCATACCCACAAACCCATCCCCAAGGTTTGCCCAGGGCTCCTTAGAAGTAAGAAAATTGCTGGAGAGGCTTCCTCACTCCTCAGCAATGGAACCCAGAAGTTGTTTTTCCTCAGGTTGTCCAATTTTCACCAAGACTTCTACTCTTAAGTAGAGTTCAGGTTAAAAACACCCATCTCCCCTCTCAAACCTGCCCTGGAGAGACAGCAGTCTTCATGCGAAGCAAAAAGCCAAGAAGCAAAGATGATGGGTGCAGGACAGAACTGAAACCCAGCTCAGGAAGAAGATGATCCTCTCCATGCTCCCAAAACTCACACGGAGAAGGGCTGCGGCCGCCTTGAAGCTCATGTGGGCGACGGACTCCCTCTTCCTGCGCGGCAGGCGGCCGTAGCCCGAGCGGATGCTGTTGAAGGACGCCAAGGAGACAACGCCGGGGGTGAGCGGGGGCAGGACATGGTGGGGTGTGTGGGGACGGTCGGTCTCGTCGGGATGGCGGAAGGGACGGCCCCTGGCCAGCGGGTCCACGATCTGGGGGAGAGAAGAGGTGTGAGTGCCGGGAGGGCAGAGCCGGGAGCAGGACCCCTCACCCCGAGCTTTACCTTGGGCATCTTGGCGGGCTTGGGTGACTCGGTGGCTTGGAAGGAGGGCACCTCCTGGCTGGGCAGCTCCATGTCGCGATAGGCGGGCTTCAGCTTGCCGTACCTCATGCTGCAGTGCTGCAGGCTCTTGCGCTGCCACTGCTGCCGCTCCCCCTCCCAGTCGCTGCTGACGCCGAACCACTGCGCTGTGCCCCTGGACACACAGTGGGCACACTCATCACACAGCTGGCCCCCCAGCACAGGTACCACCATTCCACCCTCTGGCAGGCAGCTGGGGTTGGGGTGTCTCAGCCCAGCCTGCAGCAGGGCGGTTTCGACCTGGCTGTGGCTCAAAGGGAAGCGGAGGAAAGTGATTCGTGCACTCCCTTCTGAGACACGACTCTCCAGCCCCACCCCAAGTCCTCTGCCAGGACCCACAATGTCCTGTCACAGCCCCCTCTGAGTGACCCAGCCATGGCTGGAGCCCACCGTGCCCTCACTTGCGGATGCTCTGGGACAGGGAAGTCTGGCGGCGGAAGCCGGGCCGGCGCTCCGGGCGAGGCTCCTGCAGGCTCTTGCTCTTGCGGTAGATGGGCACCTTGGAGGGCTGGAAGGCAGAGCAGGGCATTAGGGACAGGATGGCACCTGGCAGCCCCCCAAGCCCAGCGTGGGACTGATGCAGCTCCACCACTCACCTCCTTGCGGGAGCCATCCTCCTCCGCCTCCCGGGGCGGGATGACGATGGACAGGTTGGGAGGCTTCTTGCTCTGCAGGCGGCTGCTGCTGGAGCGGCTGCCCCCGTTCTTGTCCCCGGCTGACATCTTGGGCCAGTGGTGGTCGGCAGGCTGGCAGATAGCAGGGAGTCAGCCAGAGGGCCAGAAATATTCCCCCAGGAGCTTGTGTGTGACGAAAGGCTGGGTCCCAGCAGGAGATGGGGCCTCACCAGTGGGACGTGACCAGACTGAGCCCCCTGTGTCCCTGGATGTTGCTGGTGAGACCTTGCCATCGTGAGCCCAGCTGCTGCATCCCCAAAACCCACATTCCATCCCTGAATTTGGGTGGACAGGAAGGCTTACATTAACCACCCACTGCCAGTCCCCCGGGGTCACCAACACCACCCCGTCACCTGCTGGGAGTAGGGCAGGGATGGCAACAGTGACCAGGTCAGAGCATCCCCACCATCCCAGCACGTGCCTGTGGGACACCCAGGTTTCACACCCTGCCAGGATGAGCCTGACCACGTGCCTTGGAAATATGGGAGATCCCAGCAAGCCCTGGCCAGGCCCGTGGCTCACAGCTGCAGCACACGGGAACACCAGCCAAGGGGAGATTGCAGGGGGTGTCTGCAAACAGTTCCTCTTGCCCAGTCAGGGTGGGAAGGGAGGGGACACAGCCAGGCAGGGGACACACAAAGCCTGAAAACACCTGATCTACATCCCCACATGCACCACAGCTCCCACATGGACCCGCCACATGTTGGGGTGCCCCATGTAGGGGAGATGCAGGACATTCCTCTCTGGCATGTGCATGCACACACCAGGCTGGGAGACTGAATCCTCCCTGGCACCACGTGCAAGGAGGGGGAAGCTTAACAGCCAAGATGTGGTTAATTCCTCAAGAAATCCCCTCCCGAGGGTCTCTGCAGCCTGCTCTACCAGGCAGGGCTTTGCAGGAAAAGTAATTCCATCTGAGTGCAAGAGAACAAGCCCCAGATCCTATTAGGGACTACGAGGGCAACCAAAAGGGAGGCACAGACCTCTCTGATCTCTTCCCATCCTCCTTGACCATGTGCCAGTGCCCCAGGGACTCATGCAGGCCTCACCAACATCTCCTGTCCCCCAGGACAGCCATGGCCATGGGAATGGTGTCACCTGCCACGTTTGCACAATGCCACTGGCTGCAAAATGCCACAGGCCCAGCTCTTCTCCCTGCCCAAGATCCCAATGACCAGACTCCTACAGCTCTGCTCTCCTTAGGCAACGTCACTTGAGCAACCAGATGAGTGACTGAGGTCCCACCAGCCCCTTCTGCAACAGGATCCCATTGGCAGCCCATTCCCAAAGCAAGAGGCAGGGACAGGGACACTTTTGCAGCTCCCACGGCACTTGGAATCCTGAACACAACCCTCCCCTTAGACCACACCACAAGCAAAGCCTGGTTTTAGGAGCAAGGGGTGCCCAAGGGATCAACTTAATGGGGATGCAGGAGCCCAGAACCAGACCCCCAGGGATGGGAAAGCCTGGAGCCAGCAGCACTAGCTGGAATTGCCGCCCTCCATCAGCTCCTGGGCCATGTGACAGCCTTCTGCTCCTGCACTAAAATGTGAGCCGGGCTCCCTCTCCAGCACCAAAGCTGGGAGCAATCAACTCCCAAATTTCCCCTGGAGACTCAGCCAGTGCTGGTCCCCACGAGGGTCTCCTCACCTCATAAGAGTGACAGGGATCCTGCGCAGGGCTGGCAAACACCCACGGCAGCCTTCCTCTTCCTCTGCCTCCGTCCTTCAAGCACGGGAGCCCCGGGACACGGTCGAATTCCTCCTGCGGGGAGAGGCTGTGATGAACAACCAGGCACGGGAAAACAGGCAAGGGCTGCAGGAGCATCCTGGGAGAGGGAGAGCTGAGCTCAGTGCTCCCTAGACCTTGGGGACAGGGCTGCAGGTGGCTGGACACCAGGGACAGGGATCAGCTGCTGGCACAGGGCAGCAGGAGGAGGAGAAGCTCCCGTTTAGAGCAATGCTCTGTGGCAGGGAACAGCATGGGGCAGGCAGGGAGTTTTCCCCTGCTGCTGCCAGGCAAAGCTCTCAGGAAGCGAGACAGCCAGGAAGAGCAGGCACGGAACGCGAGTGCCTCGCCGGGTATTTCATAGCTGCTGAACTGGGAGAGCGCCAGCCCCAGCAAGCAAAACTTTCCGTCCCACTGGGGAGCTGGAGACTCTGTTTGTTTTCCTCCCAGGGCAGCCAGCAATGAGCCCGAGATGCCAGCTGCTCTGGAGAGCTGGGAATGGGAACACACTGGGGTCACAGCAATCCCTGGGGCACCCTCAGCCTTCTCCAGCTCTGGGGAACAGCTCTGAGTGGTGAGAGCCAGAACGGGCAGAAGCACAGAAATGGGAGCCAAACTCCTACACAGCCCCACTCTTACACCCCCATCCCAAAAGCCCATCCCCAGCTGCTCCCATCACACCCCGGACAGCCCCAGATCGCTGTGCTTCCCAGCAAAGAGGGTTTGCAGCACGTTTAAAATCCTGGTCTTGCTTCCCACCAGCTGCCCACGCAGAGGGGTGGAGGGCTGGACCGGCCTCCCCCGAGGTGACTCAGTCCCAGGGGAGCTGGCACAACCTGGCGGGCACCTGCTGTCCAGTCACGGTCACGCGGCGCGGCCGGAGCGCCGGTCACGGCTCTGTGCATCGGCACATTTGGCATTGAGTGGGAGGGGGAGGAGGGCAGCGGCCCCCGAGGGCTTAAGGCTCCTTTGCCACACAGGCTGGGGGCAGCAGCCACCCCCCGAGCACAGATCCTGAGCCACCAGGAGCCTTATCCCGTGCCAGGTGGAGAAATCCCCAGTGGACGGTGCTGGGAAGGTGTTTTCCAGCTCACCACGTGCTCAGTGCTGGCGCCCAAGGCCTCTGGAGCTGGCGTGCTCAGCGTGAGAACGGGCCAGACGGCGCCTCCATCCAGACACAGCCTGCCACAAGCCTGGCCTTCTAGATCCTCACAGCCCCAGGTCCCTGTCACCCCTCCAGCCATGGCGTGGAGGCCTCTGCCACCAGGAGCACGGCTCCCTGCCCCACAGCACTGGCATCAGCCGCCCCATCGCAGGGCACAGCTCGGCTGCAGGTCCCCAGGGAGCCTCAGCCCAGTCCCTGGACACTCATCAGGATGGACATGGTGGCTTTGTCCTGGGGGCAGAAAAGGGAAGTGAGAGGCGATGTGTGGAGCTGACGGGGGGATGGCTGAGTGCATGCCCTGCTGTGGGAACAAGGCGGGTGACAGCAGCAGGGGGTGACGGGCATAGGACTTGGCAGCCACAAAGCACATCCTGAGCTTGGTAGGAGCTGTGTTTTGGGCTGGAAGAAGGGTCCTGGGGGCAGCATGGTGTCACTCCAGGCTGGAAAAGATCTCCATGCACTGGGGATGTTGCCACTGCTGACCCACAGGGAACAATAAATGGGCAGGGCATGGAGGGAGGGGTCACCTGGTCTGGCTGATAAGAAGAGAACCCCCACTATCACCATCTCCCCTCCCAAAGCTCTTGACCACTGAAGGTCACCATCCAGCAGTGAGGGACACAGCCTGTGCTCCAACAGCAGCAGGGCGGTGAAGGCCTCATCCTCTCCCATGAGGGCAGATGTGCTGGGGTCACTGGGGAGCAACTGGGATGAGGTCTGAGCCTTCACCCAAACAGGCATAAGGAAGGTGACCAGGGCTGGCTCCCAGCCCCAGGGCGAATCACAAGCAGCACTGACCTGAGGAAGCACACCCAAGGAAGAAAGTGATGGAAAAAGTGATGTGGTTCATACAAGGCGTCACCGCAGGACACACTGGGATGGTCCAAGCAACACAAAGGGACCATCAGCAAGGCCAAGTGAATAGAACTGAGACAGCCAAGCACTACCATTGCACGAGACAGCAGAGACAGCCCTGCAGAGCAGCCCTGGTTGGAGGGGGGTATATGCAGTGGGTTCATGGATGCTTGGAGAAGGATCGGGATCTCCCTTCCCGAGCTTGTTGGCATTGGGGAAGGAACATTACTGGAATAACAGTGTCTCAGGCTGGCACAGCTCAGCTGGAGGAGAAAGCAGCTCTGAGCCACCCAAGGGTGAGGAGCAGGGAGTGGGACCCCCATGAGCACCCATCACACCCATCATCCTGAGCACGACGAGCCCCAGCTCTTCCTCTCCATCTCCACACGGCAGTGAGAAAGGGGCCAGCAATGCCAGAGCTCCCAAACACCCCCGCAGCCTCCCCTGGCACCCAAGAGCCCATCAGGCAGAGCTGCTGCTGCCCATAAATGATTCACGAGCACGTTAAAGGCCTCTCAAGGCTGGAGCCGCGTTAAAAGGTGCTCCCAGTTATTAAGAGCTCCAGATAGGAAACTCAATTGTTGCAACTGCTCTGAGCTTCGAGCTCCTGCAGGCTCACACCCGAGCAGAGACCCAGCACCTTCTGCTCCGTTTCAAAAAGCTTTTCACCCTTTTCCAGCCTCAAGTTTCAGGTCTGGAGAGAAGCAGCCGAGCACAAACAGCTCTTGAAATAAAAACATATTCGTGGGGAGAAAAAAGAAAAACACTCTTTTTTTTCCCCACGTGTCCCAACCCTGTCACAGCAGAACTGGGTGGCAAAACTGTGAGACTCAGGGTTTCGCTCCGAGTCCGGAGAGAGGCCCTCTGTGCTCCAGGGGCTCTGTCAGCTGCCTTCTCTTATCACTGAGCCACACGGTCAGCAGGGACACCCACAGGGCCTTAAACCCGCACCTCCGTGGCGGCCGGGGTAGGAAGATGGGGTACGGGTGAGTGCTGGCATCCCGGGGCGCGCAGGCAGCCAGCACACGCCTCACCCACGCCACCATTAAGAACATCCTCTCCCATTTTCCTCCGTCGGGAAGGCCATTGGGCAATGGCAGCAGGTTTGCTGAGCCCGGGCGAGCTGGGAACACGGCACGCCCCAGGAGGAAGGAAAGCGGCCGGGGAGATAGAGCACGGCGGGAGGGGGGGGCTGCGCTGGCCCCGCTGATAAAGGCTGAGCCCTGCCCGCGGGGAGGGACACGGAGGGACAGGGGGACACGGGGGGACAGCGGCCACTCGCACCACTGCACACGGCAGGCTGGGCCGGGCTGCCCGGCTGTGAGGGCTGGAGTGCCGGCAATGCGGCCCTGGCCGCCCCGGCGGGCCTGGGTGACGCCATCCCTATCGGCGTGGAGAGGGAAGGGCTCGCCTGCAAGCTCTGGGAGCGGCTGGAAAGAGCCGTGTGGAGGATTTCCCACATGCCAGCCACTGCCCATTTCCCACTCTCGTTAATTTTCACCGGCGCGACAACCCCCACCCACCCCGGCAGAGCAAAAACCAAAGGCTTCCCAACCTGCTGGGGTGGGCTGGGGTCTCTCTGTGCCACTGGCCACCCACCCCACACCTCCCCGCTTCCCTGGGGTCCACACACCCTCACAGCACCACGGCCCCAACCAGGCAGTACTGCACAAAGCCATTCTGTGCTTCCTGCCAAGGCACACCGGCGTGGTGGGTGCTGCTGGAGGGGCTGTGGCTGCACAAGGGGACCCCCAGCCCGCTGTCCCTTCCTCAGGCTGGAGCCCAAGCCGAGTGAGGAACGTGCACGTGGAGCCTTGGGGTCACCCCGGCGGCTTCGGGGAGAGCAAAGGGCCAAAGTCTCCCCCGGGAGCGAGGGAGGGGTCAGCTGCTCCACAGGCAGGGTCGCAGCACTCTCTAGACACAAGGAAAGCTCTTTTTCCTTTTTTCCCCAGCCTACCAGGATTGATTTAACTTGGTTTTATCTAAGAACTGATTAATTACTCAGATCTACTCCAATTCCTTATTAGTTTAGCTTAAACACAGAGCGCAGAGACATGATGATGCAAGTGCTTCAGCCCTGGCTGCACCTTCTGGAAGGGGCTGAGGGGTCCCAGGTTGGTATTTACCCGAGGGAAGGGGACAGCCTGCCTGCAGGCCACGTGCCTGCCATCCCCATGCTGCAGGTCACTACTGAGTTCACTCTCACTTCCCTCCTCGAAGCAAAATTCTTGGTATGAAAGCTCAGTGGGGCTGGAGTGGGACACTTCTCCCTCTGGTTGTCCTGCTGAACACTCATTTTGCCAGCAGCTCTTGGCGCCAGGGCTCTGGCTGCGCTTGCAGACTTCCCCAGTCCCCTGCTGCCTGTTTCAGAGCACACCAAGCCACCCAGAGCAGCACAGGGCTGGCAGAAATGCCCCATATTTACAGAGGGTTCCTTTGCCCTGAGCTCTGACCATCCCCATGCCGTGTGGGATGCAGCAGTGGGAGGTGGTGCTCAGCTCTGTGCAGGAATTTGGCTCATCCCAGCGACAAGCTGAGCCCTGGGCTGGTGGCAGGACGAGCCCCTCGGCTGCAGCTCCCTATCTCTGGGAACAGACTCCTTATCCCAACACAGCCATTCCAAGGCTTGTACGAAGTGCTGCTCACCCTGACAGCCCCTGTCCCTGGGTGGACACCAGCAGCCCCCTTCTTTCCCATTCCAGGGCCAGCAGCTCCCTGAGGAGAGGGGGAAAGGACCTTGTGGTGTCCCTTTGGGCTGTGGATGGTGACACCTCTGCTGGCAGGGGGCTGGGGGCTGTCCCCCAGACATCCTATTAAGTCTCGGTGCTCCCCTGGGCCCAGGACAAGTGGGGGAAGCTGCTCCTGCCCACCCCTCCCTCCTCCCAACCAGCAGCAGCCGAGCGTGGGTGGGCCACTCCTCGGCTTCCTTCCTTTCGCTCCTGATTGCAGGAGGCCTGAAGCACCCAGACCCACACCCTGCCGAGGAAAGCCCGACTGGCAACAGCTCCTCCCCATCCAACACGGCGCAAGCCCGGCACAGGGAATCCTACACTCACTGGTACCTATGGAATGCGATGCTCATCCCACCACAGCATCTCCGTGGACCTGTGCCAGCCAGGCACTTTGCAGCCTCTCAGCTGCCAAGAGCTGGAGATGGGGTCTCCCCAACCATCTCCATCCTCCTCCTGCCTGCTATCCCACCCTGGGGATGCTGCACCCACAGGGAAGCCACGCAGCTCAGCACAGGGGCTGTTGATGCTGCTTTTTAAGGAGTCACCTCCATGTCCTCCCCAGGAGAGCTTGGACTGGGTTAAGTCACCATGTGTATGAGGTGACTGGTTATGGGATGACCCTTGGAAAAGCCATGTGACAAACAGCACGGTGCCAGCACTGGTGACACTTCCCTGCTCATTCCGTGGAGGAGCTGAGGCCGGGCAGGACACGGCCATGCTGAGCATTGCGGATTCACCCCAGCTGCCCACGGGCACAGCGTGCAGCCTTTGGGCTCACACGTAACTCCCAGCCCTGCCCTGGCATTCCTGCAGGCTGGCAAATTACAGGAGTAAGTCCATCAGACCCCCAGCACAAGCTGCAGCCTGACACACACGGAGTGAAGCCAGCCCCCATGGCGTGGGAGGGGGCACTGGCACACTGGGCATCTTGGGGGACACCGGCCACACCTCTTCTGCCCTGAGTGGGTCTGCCAGACCAGAGGAATTACACCAGGCATACATCAGGAAATATTACTTTTAAGCAATAAATCAATTAAACACAAGTCAACAGAGGCTGCTCAAAGGAGGGCTCCGTTGCCCTGGGAGCTGCAGCAGCCGAAAAAGATGCCTGCAGATGGGAGGGATGGTCCTGTGGGATGGCTGTAAGGCAGGAGCATCCACTGAGTGACCACACACCACCCGTGTGAACGGGTTCTCACAGGGCTGGACATCCAGCACAGAGACCGTGTGCCCTCCACACCGGTGGGTTTCTTCCTCCCATCCAATGTCAGCAGCTTGGGGAAAGGCCAAGGAGCATCCCTGGGCACTGTCCTGCTCCCTCCTGTCCCGTGTCCCACTGCAGCCTCTGGCAGCACAGCATCAAGCGGGTTGGTTTGCACCCGCACTCCCCCCTGCTCAAGGCACAGCCACAGCAGCATCAATCCTGTTCTTGTGGTTGCACAAACTGCCCCTGAGGTGACAGGCTGCGGTTTCACAGGACACCTCCGTGCTTTCTGACTCATTTGTGGCCTTTCATAAGTAGGGAAACCGAGGGACCACAATACAGTAAGGCTCCCTGCCTCCCCACCCCGCTGCTGCCCCACAGGCAGGGGGCTGGTTCCTTCTCCATCGAAATCCACACAACTCTCCCAGTTTAAGTTCCTGGAGGACAAGGGTGGAGGGGGAAGCCCTCACATGCAAATCCCATAAATATTTACTGCCTTGCTCTCCCAGAGCA
The DNA here is from genome assembly GCA_013398015.1 of Oreocharis arfaki. Classification (NCBI taxonomy): domain Eukaryota; kingdom Metazoa; phylum Chordata; class Aves; order Passeriformes; family Paramythiidae; genus Oreocharis; species Oreocharis arfaki. The sequence goes on from VZRR01008871.1 coordinate 97,591, forward strand.
GTTATTTGGGGTTACCCCTGCCCCGTGCTCAGCTAATGTGACCAGCATCCCACAGTGCTTGACCTTGGGGTGCGAGTCCCTAGGGATGAGGGGGACACAGGGGTCCTGTGTGGTGGGCAAGCAGAGGGCAGGGTTTGTCTGGGGTCCTCCCTGGGTCCATTCTCTACCCCAAATGCCTCATTAAGAGAGCAACCACCAAACAACTGCTTTTGTGTTGTTTTTTTTAAGTAACAGGTATTAAGTAGGGAAAGGGGGTACCAGCGTCAAGGGTTTCCTCCACGGCCGCCAGCACACCCAGAGCTTTCCATGCTGACTCGGAGGCCAGGAAATGACCATAACTCAAAGCACCACACGCTCCCAAATGACCACAACTCCTGGATCCCTGTAATTAAAAGGGACTGTGCCCACCCCCGCTGGGAGCTCGTTGTGTTATCAGACATCTCAGGGCCTGGCAGGACAGCAGAAATCAAAAGTCATTAGATAAAAAGCCCCTCAAGAGGAGGAGAGTTCATGATCCCATCACTTGTGGGCTCATAGAGATTTAAGTAATTAATTTTCAGCCTTCACTAATTGACTCCTTCAGTGCTGAGCCTCTGACAGCACCAAGCCTGCACTCGCTCCTCTGGGTCAGGTCCCTGCAGGGCTCCCAATGCCCGTGGGAAATGTGGAAATGCCTCACAAGCCCCATGTTGGTCTGGGCAGCTCTGAAACTTCCCCACGAGCTGGTTCTCCATCACCCGTCTCCTACTTCCTTTGGTAATGAGCACTGTTCTGATTCCTGGCTTGTCCCAAGGGCTGTTTTCTGCTCAAGAACAACCTAAGGGAAGGAATAAAGATGTATTTGGGGGACCCCTCAGCTTCACTGCAAACAGGAGCAGAATCCAAGAACAAAACATGGACCCAGAGGCCAGCCACGCGCTTGTCTTTCATCCCAGCCCAGATAAACACAGCCCACATTCCCCAGGTCCCCCAGCGGACCCCAACGAGTGCATTCCCCCAGAAGCGACCCGGGCAGTCCCTTTCCCACCGGATTCACGTCCCCGTGCTCTGCATCCCCAGCCCCGAGCTGCTCTCCCAGCATCCACAGGCATCTATTGTTCCTGCCGCCCCGCTCCGGCAGCGCCGCTCTCACACACTGAGCACTCACACGTGCATCTGAGAGCAACACCGGGCTCGGCCCCGTCTCGCAGAATTTACATCAGGGCTCTGCTGTGGTGTCAAACCCCACTCTGTGGTTTGCCCTTTCTCACTCCTGGGCTTGCAGCACCTCCAGGTGCCCCAGCGCAGCTGCAGCGGTGCCAGAGAACCCCCCACGACAGGGAAGTGGCAGACGGTCACCTGCTTTGTAGCAAACGGGAGCAGGGCTGGCAGGAGCCACCCTCCACATGAGCAAGCAGCAAAAGGTGCTGATCACCCCATTAATTACCAAGGAGCTGGGAAAGGCAGAGCCCAGGTGCAGCAGCTGGGAGCCCAGGGAGCCACATGTGAAGCCAGTGCTGACCAGGGTAGCACAGGCAGAGGCAGCTCTGGTTTCTCCCAGGCTCAGCTGCAGTTGAACCCTCCAGCTCATTTTGGAGGTAGGACAATTCCAAGCTGGTTGTTTCCCCCTTGGGAAAAAGGCAGGAGGCAAAGGATGCTGCTTCAGAAGGCACAGTGGAGTGAGCTGAGTGGGCAGCATTTCCCTGCCCAGGACAGCCATGGCAGTGTGGTGGGGTGTGCTCCCCAATTCCCCAGCTGGGCTGGAGGCTGTGTGCCCAGGACAGCAGCAGTATGATGAGTTCACCCTGGAAATCCCCAGGAGCAACCACCCAGGGACTGGGAACGTGCAAGCAGGAGAGAGTCCTGGCTCCTCGTGGCGAGAAGGATGACGCCACGCTGGGGAAGAAGGCGGACACTTCCTCTTGCCACAGGGACCCAGCGGTGACAGTGCAGCCTCTCAGGTCCCCTTCCCCCTGCAGAACGTGGGCATGGGGAGCTGAGCGAGAGCTGCAGGGTCTCACATCACCGTGGGCACCACGACGTGGCTGCAGGAAGCCTGGAGGGACGGGCTCTGCTCAGTCCTGCTGGCCTGGCAGCAAGGCAGGGCAGGATGAGGTAGAGCTCAACCTCACCCCTCTGTCCCAAACCTGGAGGGCCAACAGCAAAAATCCAACTGATTAAAACATCCACGCGTAGCGTCCCTCTGTTTCCGGCGGGATGTACACACGGACGGAGAATGACCCGACTCGCCTGCTCTGTAAGGGTTTTGTTCGCCTGCGAAGGGCTGGTGGCAGCACTCGCCACTCCAGGCAGCACGTGCGAGCGTCCCAGAGCCCTTAACCAAACCTCGAACCAGCTACAACAACAAAGCCCCGGCGGGCGGGAGGGCAGGAGGATGCTCGGGGTCGGGGACCCGGCCCCCTCCGCTGCCCACCTGCCCTCGCCTGCGGCGTCGAGGCGCTGCCGCTCTTGAAGGGCGCTGCCAGCCCGGCTCACCTGGGGAGGGGGAAAACCAGCAAACACAAACAAAAACCACCCGCCCGCCTGGTTATCGGGCCATCGGCGCCAGAAAGTAGGTTAGAGCTTTCCTCCCTGCCTCGGCCGGGGAGCGGGCAGGGTTTTCCCTCCGGCCGGGTCACCCCGCCGGGACTCGCACCCACTTCCCCCTGTGATGGAGAGGAGGAGGAGGAGGAAGAGCCCGGCCCCCGCCATCCGTCCGGGTGCCCTCTCCGGAGGCGCCGGGCAGGGCGCGGGGCACGGCCCCGGGCATGGGGATCCGCGCCGTGCCCCCCGCCCGCAAAGGGTCCGGGGTGGGCAGGGGCA
>VZRR01008872.1:1110-25146 GCA_013398015.1 Oreocharis arfaki
GCCCCGGGGGACGGCCCCCGCGCATGCGCAGCGCCCCCGCCGGCCCGGTTCGCGCCAGGGTGGGGCGGGGCGGGGCCAGAGCGCGAGGGGCGGGGTCGGTGGGCGTGGCCAAGAGCGGTCGCCGCTCGCTGGGCGGGGCCGGAGCGGGCCCGGGGCGTCTCCGGTGCCTCCCGGTGCCTCCCGGTGCCGCGATGCAGCGGGAGGTGGGCACGCTGCCGCTGGCCCCCGCCCTGCGCGCACGCCTCGCCGCCGCCGGCTTCCAGACGGCGCAGGAGCTGCTGGACACCGGCCCCTGCGGCCTGAGCAAAGGTACCGGTGGCTTTCGGCCCTGCGGGGCCTCCCCGGCATCTTCCGGGCCTTTTCCCCTTCCCTGTCCCGGTCCCTGGGACGCCCCCGTGAGGCCTCCGGGAAACGGGCACAGTGAATAAATTTTAAAAAAAGACGATTTTGGTAAAAGCTCAGCTGACACGGAGTGATGGATGTAAATGGGATGCAGGAAAACGAAAGGGTTCTGTTAGGCTCATTCCTCTTCTTTGCCCAGCTTCCCTCTTCTCTTATTCCATGTGATTTAATCAAAATAAGATTCTTTGAAGTCAGAAAATTGCCGTTTTCAAGGAGTGTGTCGTGATTCCTCCCTATGGGGGTGCTGAGGCCCTGGCACAGGATGCCCAGAGCAGCTGTGGCTGCCCCATCCCTGGAAGTGCCCAAGGCCGGGTTGGATGAAGCTCTGAGCAGTCTGGGGTAGTGGAAGGTGTCCCTGCCCATGGCAGGGGGTGCAACTGAGTTGTCTTTAAGGTCCCTTCCAACCCAAACCAGTCTGGGATTTTGATTCTGGGTAGTTTTATAATCTATGATAGTAGAAGTTTAAAAATCACATCATTAATGCCTCGGCTATGTGCATGTTGTCCTGAGAGGGTGAATAAGGATCATTCTGTGTCATGCTGCAGAATCGGTCACTGCTTATAAAATAAAGGTGGTGTTTTGTGGTTTTGGCTTCTCTAGAAATTGGAATCTCCAGGGAAGAGGCGCTGGAAGCGCTGCAGGTGGTGAGGCAGGAATGTCACGGGGATGCAGCAAGGACGGCTGGGGGATCGGGTGCCACCAGGAGGTGCACAGCCCTGGAGCTTCTGGAAGAAGAGCAAAGCCAGGGCTTCATCATCACCTTCTGTTCAGCACTGGACAACATCCTGGGAGGTGGCGTGCAGCTGACAAAAATCACCGAGATCTGCGGAGCACCCGGTGTTGGCAAAACACAGCTGTGGTATTTCATTGTTCTGTGACTTCTGTGCAACTGAGAATCACTTTTTGTTTAACTCAGCAATGAAATGAGTCCATTTATCTTGCTGTCGTGACTGCAATCTCTGATTCTTCTCCAGCATTATAAATATAATATTGGTTGTACTGCTCCCCATTCCGTGTACTCCTCAGCAGGAATATCACTCCAGGAGTGAGTTGGGACAGCTCTGGGGTGTAAATATTCCTTTTTTTTCCTGTTTCTCATGGCAGTATGCAGCTGGCAGTGGATGTCCAGATCCCGGAGTGCTTCGGGGGCGTTGCTGGAGAAGCTGTGTTCATTGACACTGAGGGGAGCTTTATGGTGGACAGAGTGGTGGACATTGCAGCTGCCTGCGTGCAGCACTGCCACCTTATTGCTGAGGCTCAGCAAGAAGAAGGTACATTGCTAAGTCATTTCTTTCTGCCTAGCAGGCAAGGGTGGAGTGAAACAAGTTGCAGTGTTACTTTTGGAGTGTTTGCTGACAGCTTTTTATTTCTACCCGGGTGTATCAAACCCTGAACTACATCTGTGTCTGGAGCAGGCTGAGCTGGTCTACTTCAACAATAATTATTTTTCTACATGGTGATTTTGTGATCATTTTGATCTTGGGGGGTTTTAGGTGGTGTGTGAGGTTTTGGTGTTTGCCCTTCCTCCCTTCTTTCCTTCCATTTTTTAGCACCTTAATGATCATATTTGCAGCAACACTCGAACCCAACTCTGCTGAGCAAAACTGAGCGTTTTGTTTCAAAACGCAGGAACAGATGGGGAAAGAAAAGAGGAACAGCAGAATTTTGTGAGACAGTGTTGCTGCTGAAGGCCCATATAGTAAAACCATGGCTGGAATTCAGCTCATCCATAAAGTCAATATAGCCAGGCTGCATTTAATAAGAGTTTTCTTCTTTAAGTCGTCATTCTCTTGGGCATAAGGACACAACTTTTATGTTACTCATGGAGAATTTATGCACCAAACTTCTGTTTGAACTGAGGTAAAAAGACACTGTATTAAACAAGCTACTGCCTGTTTATTAAACAAGGGATTATTTATAGTCCCTGATGTCCTCTGGTGGTGTTCTGGCTTGAAAATGATTTACTGGAGAAGTTCTTGCTTCAGAAATAAATTTTTCATTGTTGGAGGCGTCCCTTGGAGGCTCCAGTGTGTCTGTGTGCAAATGCTGGGATAGCATCTGCTCACCACCTTCCTGACTTTCAAGCCAGATGGAAAATATGTTTCCACACTCCTTACCTTGCCTGTTCTGTTTTCTGGGGGCTTTGCTGTTGCTATGTGTGGAGGGCAGGGTTTGGTGGGGATGATGAAAGTAACAATATGCTCGTACAGACTTCTGACTCATTTACTCATCTGTTTGTTTTGTTCTCAGATCATCGGAAAGCTTTGGAGACTTTCTCTCTGGAAAATATCCTCTCTCACATCTATTACTTCCGTTGTCGTGACTACGTAGAGCTGCTGGCCCAGGTCTACCTCCTGCCAGAATTCCTGTCAGAGCATTCCAAGGTAAGGGTTACTGCAGGCTTGTCAGGAGGTATCACTCATCTTCACGCTGAAGAGTTTTGTGTGCTGGAGTAACATGAGTAAACACCTTGGTACCTCGTCAGCTTGGCGGTAAAATATTGGCTGGTACCAGAGTACAAATGTGAAGCCTTCTGCTTGTTTGCCTTTTCGTTCCCATCCCAATTACTCTTGAGAGTAATTTGCTTTTGCCATCCTCCTGAATTCCCACTCTGAGTTGAGGACACTGGCTCTGTGCTGCCACATGTTCCATTTCTGTGAGCACTGAGCTGTGAATCACCACAGAACTGCTCCACACAAGAGCCTCTGAGCCAGGGGGGTGTGTGGTGACCATGAGGGTGGCATCAGAAAGGCTTAGAGCCAATTTTTTTGCCCTAGAAGATCACTGAGGGCCAGAGACATCTTGCACCATCCAGAAAGTGACTCTTCTCTTTCTTTTCAGTTCATCTTCTGTTGCTACAAGCAACCAGAGCCTGCAGCTTGACTCTTGGGGTGGACTGCAGCCAGAAAGTTTCCTAGTACCTAATGTCTTAGAGAAATGCTATTGTAAGGCAGATTTTCACCACCTCCCCTCCAGATTTCTAGGTTCTGCACTGCAGATCACTCTCTGTCAGGATCTGGGGAATGTGACTGTGCCTTGTTCTACCAGAGCACAAATCAGTGTTGGATCAGATTGTCTTTTGCATATATTCCAAACTTTTTTCATTTATGGGAGCTGCTGTGTTCTTGAAAACACAGATGGGAGCCTCACTTTTGCCTGGTGTAGTCTGGTATTTCCCTTTCCCTGCCAGGTACTAACGGTGCCCTGTTGTGTTTGCTCTTGTGGAAAGTACATGGCTTCATTAGCACAGTTCCACTGGGCTGCAGTTCCCTGGAACCATCTGTGCTGATTATCTGGGCTTGGCCTGCAGCCTGGAGTACTGAAGGTTGCAGGAGAACCACAAGACCTTCTGCTGGTTCCTTGGACAGGCTAGGAGTGACTTGACAGATTGCTCATTGCAGTCCAGCTCTCATTAAAATTAGTCTAACCCCTCTGGAGCCGAGTCTGGGACCACAGGAAGCCTCCAGATTTTAGGGGGGTTTTATGAGAGAGACAAAGTTGTAGAGATGTAGAGTTAGAGATCCAAATGTGCCGTTTGGAAATAAGAATTAGTTTGAGATCTTGTTAATAATATGAGAAAGACTGTTAGAAAATATTCTTGTCATTAAAAACCAAATTCTTTGAGGTCTGCTAGAGCCAAGCTGGCATGGACAAGGCAGGTGTTACCAAGCTCTCTTTGTACTTTAAATACTTTAAGTTTTCCTGTCTGCTGTCTTAAAACAAGTGCAACTGGGAGAAATTTAACTAAATTGCATCCTACCTGGACATATTTGTGATAGCCAAGTTATATAACCATGTATACATTCCTGTCTAGCATGAGTCATGTTTATGCTGTTAAACTGATTGTTCTTAAAGAAATCATACATGAGGAAGATGTACAGACTCGTGGGAATGAGTTTGTAGGAAGGAGGAGAAATGAGAATACAGATGAATGTCTTCTTTTAATCTCAACTATTTAATCTTCTTTTGCAAACTAAGGGTGGGTTTTTTTCAGTGTGAGGCCCAGGACCATTTCACAGTGATGTTTGTGTGTTATGTTCCAGTCATAAAGAGACTTCCCAGTAATGAGTTAAATCAGTAATGCAGAAAATGAGGATTTTTGTGTTGTTTCCAATTTGTTATCTAATGCAAGAACTTGTAGGCACCAAGGATTTGAGTGACATCTGAACGTGCAGGCACTGTGAGACCGTCCATCTCCCTCCTGTATTTCAAACTTGGGTCATCAAAACAGCCACAACAAATGAAGTTAGTATAAATCAAAACCCCAGACTAGTGTTTATACAGTGTCTTGAGGGTGATGAGCCAACAGCTGCAGCGTGCTCTGACTTCAGCTAATGATTGCTACGAAAGAAATAATTCAGCAAAGCAAACATCTTGAGGGAAGATAGATCCTCAGCTCCAGTGCAGTGTGCCTGGAATATCTTTAGGCATCTGTTAAACTCCGTGTTTCCAAGAGAGATCACTGATAAGAGCTGAGTTATCTCAGCAGTGGCTTCAGACAGTGTGTATTCTGATTTGGATTTGGATTTAATTTTTGAGGGAGAAGGTGAAATAAATTACTGTTCGTGGGGAGTTGACTGAGGTACAGCTCTGATGTTTAATGTTTATTTTCCCCAGCTTCTCCTCTGCAAGGCTTCACATCCAGCTTTGCCAGTCGTGTTCACCTAAGGATGAAATAAAACATTCCACTGCACTTCAAAACAGGTCTGGCTGCTTTTTGCTGTTTTTTTAATAGGATGGTAATGGCAGTTTTTTATTTTTTCTCCTGCATTTAGGTCCGGCTGGTGGTGATTGATGGAATTGCCTTTCCCTTTCGCCACGACTTTGAGGACCTGTCCCTCCGCACGAGGCTGCTGAACGGGCTGGCACAGCAGCTCATCATCATAGCCAACGACTATAAATCAGCAGTAAGTCCAGGGCAGGCTTAAATCCCGAAAGATGCCAGTTTTTTTTTACAAAGAATCAAGGAGATGTGATTTGCTCTCATCTCTAAATAACAAAATAAAACTGCAGTTTTACCCTCTGCGTTCACTCCTGCCAGTTGAGTTGGTAAATGTAGATGGATCACCAAGGCCAAACACCTAAAAGGTGGGAAGTTCCTAGACTTGCCAAAATAAGTAAAATTTGCATCGACAGCATCCTGTGGATCTTAATTAAGTGGCAGCATGGCATTTTTAATGCTGTTTGCCATCATCTCCAATGATTTGGTTGGACAAGGAATGCTCCTCTGATGACTTTACCTACAAAAATACCTCGGAGCGTTCAGCAGTTCCAACACAACTTTCCACTCTTTGTTTAAAAATAAACTATGGTTTTAGTGTTCCTGTGGAGGAAAACCACTTTATCTGCTGGATTGGCCTTCTCTTCTGGCATCCATGGAAACCCAGAGCTTCCTTCCTGGGCATTGTTTGTACGTCACTGACGGTCTGGAGGCAGCAGACCCGCAGCCAGCAGATGGCACTGGGAAGCTGCAGCTGTTCCAGAAGTTGTTTTGGAAGTGTCTGGCAGCTCAGAGAAGCATTGTTCAGGAAGTAGAGCTTCCCCAGCCCTCAAAATGGTGCTTGTGCCTCTAACAGTGTCCAGGTGACTTGTGACCTTGTCACCCACAACGCTCTGGCGCAGTTGGCTTTTGTTCTGAGCTGCTAAAAATAAAACTGCCCTTGTGCTTCCTCTGGGAGCTGTGGGAAGGGAAGAGCCCAGCATTCCCAAAGTGTCCTGACATGAGCTGTGGAGCTCCTTCCTGCTGCTCTGGGCACCAGGGAGATGATGTTCCAGGGTTTGCACAGCCTCAGGTTTCCTCAGTGCTTTCTCTCACAACTTGGTACCTGGTGACCTTGAACAGCAGCTGCTGTCATTGGACAGTTTTTCTTTGGTCAAGGATAAAATATATAAATTATTTCTTCTGAACCAGGGAGCAGTTTAGTGCAAACCTGCTAAACAAACTCGTGCGAAAGGAGTCAGAGCTTCAGGAATGGTTTTGCTTGGATTTGCCCTCTTGTTAGTGGTGTCTGAGTTAGTTCCATGAGCTGTGAGCAGGCTAAATCCAGCCTGCATGCCAGGGATTGCTTGTGAGGCAGCCTGGATGCTCTAATATGGAAGGAAGTCAGATCCTAAAGCTGGACTCGGAGTGAGGATGCCCAGCCCTTCTCCAGCAGGGAGATGAGGAGGCTATTTGGGGCTGTTACCATGCACTTGTGATGAGTTACTTCTCTAAAATGTGCAGTATATGTGCTGGGCTCTCAGCTGTGTAAATGTGCTCAGCAGAACTGTTTGCTCTCACACACTTCTCTGAACTGCTCCAGCAAGAATCCTCCGAGCATGTCAAACAATGGAACTCTCTAGGGTCTAAGATGGGTACAATTTTTCATTTTTAATGAACTTTGTGATTAATATTCCTGGCTCTTTCCTGTCTCACCCACCCCCACTTCTACCAGGGATCTAACCTAGACTGTCTGTGAGCCTCCCACAAGTGATTGGGGCTGCGAAAACACTCCCCCGCTCTGTCTGTTCACTTCCATTCTGCTTTGTGTTGTACCCACTTGTGCATTTTTAGACTACAAGGCACAGAAATTCAGTTAATCACCAAGCTAATGCACGTTGTGAGCAGCACCACCAAGTTCATTTACCCCAGGGACTGGGAGCTGGCTCCTCATGGAGAGCCAGTGCACATCACCTTCAGCTAAACACAGATCCAAACAGCCTTTAGGACAAATGCTGTGGGATAAATAAGATGTGTGGAGTTTGCCTGCCTTGGGGAGGGAGAAACTGAGGTTTCTTTGAAGTCTTGAATGAAAGAAATCCCCCATTCAAACCAAAAATACATTTTGCAGAGTTCTCTTAATTTGTTTTGAAAAGATGAGGCACCTTTACAGTTTCTCCTCATTAACACAGGAGCTTCATCACCGTTGCCAAGAGTTTTGCCTGAGTAACTGCTTCATTAGTGCAAGCTTTTTGAAAATTCCCTCTCTTCCCTCCCACCAATATGCTGCTTTTCCAGGAGATTTTCTCATTTCTTTGCTTCTGTTTCTTCTTTCAGGTAGTTCTGACAAACCAAATGACAACAAGGATTGGACAAAGCCAGTCCACGTTGGTACCTGCTTTAGGTAAGTGTTTAGCTTTGAGTTGAAAATTGATTTATGACTTCCTTTCCTTTGGCTTTATGTAGAAAGAAAAATCATCCAAAAAAATGTACCTGGGAGGAGTAAACCTCTAGCAGGGATGTGGTGAGGAGAAGGTTAAATCACTCAAAAAAGAACCCAGCTTAATGGTTGCATAGCCCAAACTAAATTGCAATTTCCTAAATTCCCTGAGAACCATTCACTGCCTCTCCCAAGCAGTTTAAATTGTTTATTTTCTCATTACCCTTGAACATGTTCCATTAATAATTTGCAAAGGCATTTCATATTTGCTGCATCACTGGAATTCTCTGCAGTTATGATGGAGAGGGAAGTTCTGTGTGGGATCCTCAGGCACAGCCTGCCCTGAGCCAGGTTAAAGAGTTTTTTGCCAAGCTGCTCAATTTTGCCCTGTAATGAGCAGATACCTCATCCAGGCCCTTCTGCTGCAGTCACAGGGGAAAATAAAACAGTTCTGACGTGGAGATTTCTACAAATTAAGGAAAAGTTCAGCACTTAAATCTTATTTCAGGCTGTAACTTTGCATTATTTTATGATTCATTTAAAGGGCACAAATTCTTCAGTTTCTGGGAGCTAAGTAATGATTCCCTTGTTCTGGAGAGGAGGGAGAAGGGGACAGTACAAAGGCAAAGATGTTCCCAGAGTCTGTACAGGCACCAAACCATTTGGCACAGATCTAGGGTAAAATGAGCAAACACAGCCCATCTCCTGCAGGAATGTGAAGAACGTGGAATTTGGAGCTGTGCAGGCAGACCCAGCTCCCAGGATCTGACCCTTTTTGTCAGTTTTGCCTCTTGCTCTCTGATGGATTATTTTTGGCAGCCTTTCTGGCTACAAACTCAATTAAAGCTAATAGAGTCTGTCTTTTTTCACTGGCCAGCATTGTTTGGGAGCTGTTGTGTTTATTGAGTCATGGGGACAGTAAAGAATGTGAAGACATTCAGGGGAGGTTATGATTCCCAGATATGTTGCATTGCCTTGTGCGTATTTTCTTTCACAAACAATTAATTTGACGTGACCTCCTGTGGAGCTGACTGTGCCTCTCCCCAGCCTGTGTGACCACAGCGTTGTTAAACTGAGTAGTGTGAACTCTTCCAAAAATGCAGCTTGGTACCAGCTGGTAAAATATTTAACCAAGTGGTTTTGGTGCCCTTGCATCTGAAGAGATGGTATTTCAAAAGTCTCATCATAGAGGCTGAAGAACCTCCCTCTCCTCCATGGTTTGGTGGAGCCAAAGGAGCTCTTGAGGGAGGAGTCAGCAGCAAACCCCCAGATAAAATCAATCAATCCTATTGCCTCTGCTAAATAGGGTTTTTCTCCCATTGATGGGTAAGCCTGAGAAACAGCTTTTTCATGAAAGCATTAATCTCTAAACTCTTACTCAGTTCCTGAGCAGAAGGGAAGATCTTAATTATGAAAAGAAAAAAAAAGAAAGAAAAAAGCACAGATGCTGCAAGGTATTAAGTCAGGAGCTTTATGAAGGGGACAGCTTTCTTTCCCACTAGTGATAGCTAAGCTGGGTGTTCCTAGACATTTCTACTACATATATTTAGAAAGGAGGTCAAATATTAATCTACAGGCAGTTCAACTCAGAAATATCTCATTTTACAGTAGCATTTTTCACTCATATTCAATGCAGTTGGAAACGTGCTGGTGTGGAATTTGTAGCCATTGTAAAATGTGTTTTGATCTCTGCCTCAGAGCCATATCTGAGAGCCAAAATCTTTTATCTCAACTCAGATATAGTGGAGCAAAGTCTGGCGAGATGCCCAGAGGGTCTCGGTCTTCATTACAGTGGGATCCTTTTTTTCCTTCTCTGTGCTCTAATAAATGCCAGAGCACAGGGGGCATGAGGGGCTGGGGGTGTGGTGGAGACCAGGGAGGGATGGACAGGAAAGAGCAGGTGGACAGGGAAGACTTGACTGGTTTAAAATGCAATCCATCTTTGGGCTGCTGACAGGGATAAACAGAGGAAAAAGCCCCCAATAAAGCTGTCTGTACATTGGCTTGTGGTCAGGTGGGAGCTGAAACAAGTGACTGTGCCCCTGAATCAGGATAACAATCCAAACTTCCTTCTCTCTTTCCACCACACCTCCCTGCTCCTTGCTTTTGGTTGTGTTATTTTGCATTTTGCTGTCAGAAGCAGAAGACTGCTGCAGGGGCCCTTAATACTTTAATAATCATTGACTTTCTCCCAAAGCTGGTATCCCAAAGGGAGTAATGTTTGCTCATAATTATACCCGAGAGACAGAATATCACAGTTCTGAAGAAGGATTTAGACCTCCTCACCAGACTTCTTCAGTAGCAATTAGACAAATCTCATCTTCAAGCTGCCTCTCTTTTCAAGGTTTGTCTAGTACCTGTCCTTTATTAGGCATCCATAAAATTTTTCTACAAATATGGAAGTATTGCATCGAGATTTCTGTAAAACACACTGACTACAGAGGTTATTTCTTGTCTCGGTGTATTTGCTGTGAAATCCTTTTAAGTATGAAAAAGATGTGATGCATCACTGCAAGAAAGGCATGTTTTGTTTTAATCACGGGGGGTTTTTGGAAGATTAATTTCAGCTCAGTTTGTTGATGGTGGTGGTGGTACAAGAGATAATGATCTGTCATTTTGTGTCCCTCAGGAGAAAGCTGGGGACACGCTGCCACCGTCCGTTTAATCTTTCACTGGGACAACAGTCAGAGGTGAGTGAAAATGTGAGGAAAATCCATATAATGACAGGTGTGGCACTGGAAAATCTTTCAGACTGGCCACAGTGGCCAAGCAGGGGTTTGAATTTGGCTCCTGGCCTTGGTCTGGTTGTTTGTAGCCACTATAATTTCTTTGAGAGGAATTTTTTTTGCTTCAATGTTTTCATCCCCAGTCAATCCAAAGCCAGAGATGCCAAGGAAGGCTTTAAAGCCACCTAGACAGTGACCCTCAGGACAGGCTGCTGACCCTGAGCTTCAGGGGCAGCCACTGGACCCTTCTGCTTTGGAAAACAGCAGGATCCTGGAGAGCTGTGCAGTTCCAGGTTCCAGTGACCTGCAGAGAGGCAGAAGGGGCTGCATTGATGGCCAGCTCAGGGCTGAGCTGTGGAGGGTGGGTTGACCCTTGTAAAAACAGTGAGAAATTCTGTCTGTTGCAATGAGATCTCCTCTGTTTCCTGGTTCTCCTTTCCCCTCTTTGCATTGCAAGGTCATTTCTCTTTCCTGGTCAGTTAAATTTGTGCTGTATATAATATCAACACACAGCAGCTTGAGATTAAGGAGCCGTGGTGCAATTCCCTAATCTTCTGCAAACAGCGAGCAAAAATGCTGCTGGAATGTTGTTGTGCAGAGTTTTGCTTGTTAGATTTGAAAGAAAAATGCAGTGACACTTTCTTGGGGAGTTTTGTTTTTAAATTCTAAGTTTGAAGGCAATGCAGAATGATTACAGCAGGCTGTTTAATTTGGAATTAAATTAACATCACTGATTAGTTAACAGTCGTTTTAGGACAAGTTGCATCAACATAATGATTGCAGAGTGAACAAAAGTTAATTTTATATATGAAAAGGACTTTTTTTCTTCTGCAACAGAGCTAGGAAGGCTGCAGATAGAAGTTCCAGAAAACAAGCCAAGGATAGACAAACATGGCTTATTTACTGATGTACATCTGCAGCTAACGTGGAGTGGGGCCTGCAGAAACAGCAATTCTGGGTACAACTGTAAAAGCAGAAATAGCTCAATGCTGTCTTGTTTTTGCACAGGCTGCCTATAGCTGATGATCCATTGTGGCTTTGTTGTTTTTATATCAGGTTATTGAGGCACAAAGATCATTTGAGGATCCATTTGCCTTTTTTAAAAAAAAATTTTACATGGGCTTCGGCCAACTCTGATACCTGTGTCCTCCTTTCTCTCTACTGCTGAAAATGTCAGAGCTTAATTCTAAGGGTTCTCTTTGCTAGGAGGAAAGATCCTGTTGAGTCAGAGGCTCCAGCTGAGCTCTTGTGAAAGCCTGGCTTCTGCAGCTCCAGATTTGGGCAATTTTGTCAAGTATAACCCAGCATTTGAGTGTTCTGAGGAATTCCCTGTGTAGCTAACATGAAGTGGCAGCGTTCCTCGGGCTGTAATTACGTGCTCTCTAATAGAATGGCACCTCAGGGAGGAAAAAACCCCCCGAAAATAATTAACAGGATTTTTGGCAGGGTGTCTTGCTACAGAGAGCTGAACACTTTCTAGATTGGCTTATGTAAGTGTGAGTTTGGGGGAGGTGGGCACAGTGCAGACCAGCAGCCCTGGCAAGGGTTGAAAACCCCTTTGCTTTTGAGCTGCTTTGCAATTTTCTCTCTATATTATCTACACTGTAGAACACAAATCAAGGTGTATTGCTTAGAGTCTAAATGAGCCAAATCAGGGAAGTGTCAGAGGAGAAATAAAAGGGAAACTACTTTCTCAAGGTTGTGCTGTGTGTCAGTGGCAAGGGCAGGCTTAGAAATAGAACATCTTCTGCAGCCTCTGGGTTATATTGACAGGCTTGTGAAATCTCTGCAAAAAGCCTCCCTAGAAGTACTGGAATTCTTGAGGGTCTCTCCCAGCTTTGAGAGGTCAGTGAACAAATGATTAATGGAGTAGGGAAGCGTTGTGCTCAAAACCTTTTTTGTTTGCATTTTAAGAAAGTGACATTTGGATTTAATTCATAATGAATATTGTTCCAAAAATGTCATCAAATTCTGTGATGAAACAAGGCTAATTAATCATTCACTCTTTTTAGTAGGTCTAGATTGTGTTTGAGCTGACAGGTCATGTAAGGATGGGAATCCACAGTTTGAATGACCTATATGAAAACACATCCATAAGAATTCCACTGGTGCTGTAGGAAAACTTGGGTCTGGTCACTGGGCTAGTTGGAATTTTTATTACTCTATTAATTAATCATAATTACCTGGGGTTTGTTTTACCAGGTTGGCCACGTTGTACAAATCACCGAGTCAGAAGGAGTCCACCATAGCCTATCACATCACAGTGAGTATTCCTTTGGGGGTGGAGATTCACAGATGGGAGCATACTGTCAGCTCTAAAGGAATTTTCAGACAAATCTGAGAATGGTCTTTGCTTTCTTAGTGTTGCTTTTCAGCTGCCTTCTGAAGGGAACCAGTAACACTGGGATATCTCCAGATTTAGGGGTAATTTGCACCTTTTCTCTTTAGAAAAGTGACCCAGCATTTTGTCCTCTCCGAGTTAAAATACTTTTGATTTCCAGATCAAACTTTCAGGTGGCCTGTCCCCATCTGTTCTGCTGCTTGTGCTGCTTATTTTGTCTGCCCTTGGTGTTAAGTTCTGGCCTAAGTGCAATTACCAAGAACGATCTGAGCCTTCATTTTGGGGGACCTGAACTGTTTTCTCCCTGGTCAGGTAGGGTGTTGTTTCTCAGGTGGTTCTTTGCATCTGCTCCAGCTGAGTTCATCTTTTTAGGATCAGGATGGCCAGAAATAAAGCTGCTATTCCAGAGGCCTCACCAGTGCTCTGTTCCATAGGTATTTCCCCATCTCTGCTTCATGTGTGGTATAAACCACGTTGTGTTTATCCTACACTGACCCTGCAGCAGCCAATGTACACAGATTTTTCTCTTCTGCCACTATCATATAAGGAGCTTCCAGCTTCTGGCTGGAGTCCTTATTCATCCCTAGTTAAATCCTGTGATTATTTCCTATTGTGGAGTGCTTAGATACATATTAATGAGGAGATATGCTGTCTAAGCTGTATTTATGTTTAAAAAGACAGCACCACTCAACTCTTACATCCTCAAATGTCAGATCCATAGGTACAATTCCATAACTATTTGCTACGTGTCCTCATGGAAACACGTTGCCATAGCATTTTCTGCAGATTTTAATGCTGCCATCAGATGACGTCCTCAAACTTTCAAACAGAAATCAGATTTTTTTCCCCCCCCCCCACTCCTGAATGTATTCCCCTGGACATAAAATATACTGGAAATATATACTTTTATAAAGATTGGAAGGGGAAGTGGGACTACATCCCGAGGTTGTTTGGATCACGTGATGTGAGTCCTTTTTCCTCCAGCTGACAAACAGATGGATTTTATCTCAGACAGTTTAATTGCCTTTTTCCTTCAGTTTTATAGGCACCATAAAGCAGATATGCTCTCTTCTGTGTGAATGCACACAGTCTTGAAATAGAGTTGAGAGTGAATCCTAATCAAAGATTAGTTACAATTTAAGATTATCCCAGTGTTCTTTCCCTTAATCCTGATGAATTGCTTCAGCAGATGATTTCTTTAAGTAAAAAATGTATTATCCCCATCTCTTTCATGAAATTCAGGTCTGAGAAGAGTCTGCTGTTACCACTTCTCATTCCACAGTTAAACTGGAAGATGTCAGTACATGTCCAGTGTTTCCAGGTCAGATTTGAGTATAACCAGCATACAAAAAAAAAAAAAAAGATATTTAAAAAGAAATAAATTCCTTAGGACTCAGAAATGTGCAAATGAGGTGCTTTGGTACCATTGGCAAAGTGGCTGCTCAGTGCCCATGAGCTGCTGAAATGTGTAAATTCATGACTGAGCTCTGGGTTTTTTTTTATCCCTGTCCTTTCCAGCACACTGGCATCAGTCACCACTCTGAGGGGGCTGTGGAACTCCTCTCCCATGAAATCCTCTCTTCCCACAGGCTGATAAGGATTCATTCTTAAATGCAGAGTATAGAAATGGAAATTGATTTATGCACAAGGGAGTAAGTAGCTCAGCTGATTCACCTGAATTTCCCAGGAATGTGACCTGATTATTTCATAGTGAAAGACAGAGACCCAGGATCTCAATTCCGGGGAGGAATTGTGGTTCCCTGAGCTGTGAAGGGTCTGCCAGGCCAGCAGTGGGAACACTGCTCAGGTAACAAACCCATCTACCCTTGCCAGTCTTGCTGCAGAGGGTGTAAATCCAGAGGACATTAAGGAACAGTTCAAAGTGATGGAAGACTGAGCTTTGTCCTTGGTCCCAGCAGCCACCTCCTCACCATCTAAAACCCACTACCAAACCTCACAAATATACACAAAATTCTTGTATTTTCAAGGTGCCTGCCTATGTCCAAGTGGAAGACATCCATCCTGGGCAGCCTGCTTTATGTTCTGGCCCTTATAACCCTTGGAATGCTTTCACTGGGAGTCAGCATTCTGGATTAAGTGGATAGTTGGCTACAGATCCACCTTTGTGCCTCAGGGAAATGGCAGAGATTAGATGCAGTGAAACATTAAACTTGAAGATTCCCCATAAGCTCTTTAGAATAACACTTGAGTTGCTTATAAATAGCAGAGGGGCTGCACAGATCCTGCCCTTGTGGCACCTCTTGCTGTTTGTTCCTTTAAAAAGCTTGGGTTGGGTGAGGTGAGGCATTCAGAAATAGAAATACAGGGATGGGAGACTTAAACAAGACATTTTGCTCGGGTTTGGGGTTGATCTTGGTGTGGGACACACTGGCATTTGGGAAGAGTCATGTCTGATGGTAATTCTGCCTGCTTTTTTCACACTGCACCAACCCAAAATGTCAGCGTTCCTGAAATGCTCTTGTCCCCACACTGTCTCTACCTGAGCATTTTGGATCAGCAAAGCAATTTTGTGTTCTGATTAATGCCTTTTCCTCTCTACGTCTGCCCTGAGAGTCTTCACTGAGCTGTCAGCAGTGCTCTCTGCACAGCATTTGTCTGGAGATGGGAATTCAGACAGTTGCAGCTTCACACAACATCTCACCATCTTCATCTGCATCCATGGCATGTTTAACTAACCGACTTCGAGATCTTTCGTATTTTAAAATGGTTGAAAATTAAATTGTGAGCTACAGTAACAGAAAATATGAGTGGTACTAGGCCAGATAGAACACTTCAAGCACTCTCCTGAGTAGCAGCATGTAGTTTTCACTTCTACATTTAGTTTTTGGCAGTCAAAGGTTTTCATCCTATTGTGTCCCATAAATTACTATGCTGGAACAGTCTTTGCAGTCTAGAGACAGATTCAGCTCTGCTGTTCTCTTACAATGTCTCATTGATGTTTTCAGTTCATTAAGTAGGTACATGGAACAAAAATATCCTAGGTTGTAGAAATTCACAGTTTTGTTTCTGAAAACGACTGAGGCAATTAATCCAGTCATCTCCTTGCTTCTGTGGGAGCTGATGGATTTGTCTTCTGATTTATTTAAATAGGCAACATAAGTTAATTTACAGAGAAGCAGTTTTTCATAGCCATCGGGGTGATAAACAGTAAAATGAAAGTGATAGCCTGGCTGGTGAAAATAAAATATCCTTAAAAACCAAAATGAGCAGACATTGGTTGGCACACGCGTTGTAAAGTTTGCAGCGCTGAGCTTAACCTGGTCTATAAACATTCTGTGGCTGCTCATCCCAAACAAATGGCAGCATCATCCCTCATTCTGATCTTCTGGGAACTGGTCACTCATGCTTTCTATCCCTACAAGCCTTAGCTCATGATTTTCCTTACATCTTGCAGCCCCATGGCTTCCGAGATGTGCAGCCTCCAGCTGCCGCTCACAGCACAGAAGGGACTGAGATGAACCCTCGGAAACGGCCACGGACAGAGGAGGAGAAGCAACAGTGATTCCAAAGTGGGATGTTAAAAACCTGCAGGGGAGCAGTGGCAGAGTGAATGTGCAGCCAAAGGCAGCCTCAGAGACTCTCAGCTTCAGTTCCTGCTCTGGACTTTATTTTAACATTAAGACTGCAACGCGCAAATTTCTGTGGCACAAAACTCCTTTGTCTATGGCATAACTGTACTTTTATAATAAAAATCTATATTTTCTATAACAAGTGGCTTCAGCTTTGGGGTTGATTGTTTTTTTTTTTTAATTGGGTTTTTTTGGGGGGTGGGGTGTGCAGGGGCTACAACTCCATCTTTTCACACTGGGTAAAAAGACAATGAAATGAGAGCCTCTAGCACAGCACATGTAATGACAGGCATGTGGATCAGTCATCTGGCTTTGTGTGTACCTGAATTTTAAGGAGGTTGGATGCAGCACTGTGCTCACCACAGGCTCAGAGCAGGACACAGGCAGTGGATGCTGGAAGAGAAATGCAGCTTTCAGTGCTCCACCAGAGTGGGGCTTTAGCCCTCACCTGCCGCAAAGTCCTTGGTCAAGGACAATCAAAGCTCTGCTGTGAACTTCTCATTTATCCTGTAGTGGCAACAGCAGAGATGAAAGACTGGGTCTGAAGGAGAAAGGATTTAATCCAGCATGAGAATTTTATGTTCCTGTCTCAGTAAATGGGAATATTTTACCGTGACTCAGGCTTGAACCAAACTGCTGCATAGCCCTGACTTCCATGTTCTTCATTTCATTTCATGCTGTAATCAGGATCTCTTTTGTTCGTGGCTGTAATAAAAAGGAAACCCAGACTTAGGCACCAGCAGTATCAGCAGCTCTAAAGTCTAAACCCGGAGAATGAATGTACACTGAAAGCACAGCAGCTTTTTGTCCTCTTTTTATTAAGAGAAAACAAATCGAGGAGATTATTAGAGGAGAAGAAAGGTGCTGCACTGCAAAATAGTAATTACTTCAATTATGAGAAGTGTTTGTACACACGCACAGAGATGACCCCTTTTGGCAGAGCACTCGGTAACGTTAGAGCTGAGGAAACTCAGCCAGCAGCTAAATGGAGAATTCAAGTTGTGGGAGTCACTATCTTAAATTTTTAATTTAGTGTACACTAAACTGACTTTGCCTTGAAACAAAATTCAGTGCTGAATCTGAGTCATAAAATCTCTCTATTCAAAAAAGGCTGCAAAAAAAAAAAAAAAAAGGAAAAAAAAAAGGCGGTGGTTTTTGCATCATTATAGGGTTTAGATAAAAATTACGTAATAAAATATTAAAGGGAAAAGTATTGGGTTGCCATGCCTCAAACCGGGCTGTGTCAAAATTTAAAAACTGTGAGTCAGGGAGAAGCTCTGAAGCAAGCAGCATGACATAGGGGAAGGGAGGCAGCGGGATCTGTGACTCAGACAAACATTTCAATGCAGGAGACACAGGCAAACAAAAGGATCCTACCGCATGTGATGTCAGCAAGCAAACGCTCCCGTTTGGGAATAAAGGCTTCCTACGTATTGCAGTGCAGGAGGAGGGGGGGAGCTGGCACCGAGCTCTTGCCTACGTAACTACAAGGAAAACCATCCATTAGGGATGCTGGAGCAATATTTTCAGGAGCTCTCCTGGTTGCTGGTGATAGCTGCTATCTAAGGGGTTTGGTAATTATGGAAAAATCCATTTCTCTCAATGCATTGTGCTGGGATTTAACACCCTCCACACGTCCTTCCATGTGTGAGCAGAGTAACAGTGTGGCTCCCATATACTATTAATTTCAGCTGACTGTGGTTTTAATTTTGTTTGTAGTAGAGTAGCATCCAGAAGCCCCAGCTGAGATGCTGATCCTGTTATAACAAGATAAATGGGTTTGGCTGAGTAAATGTTAGAGCTTCCAGTGTTATGGGCATCATTATTCAAATAAAAAAGATGCACAGTTACTGGTTAACAGTGGGAGTTACAAAATGTCCAGAGGAAACATTGGAGGCTCTCTATGCTGAGATTTTTTAATTTTTCTCTCTTTTTTTCCGTATTGAAGCTATTATAAAAATCAGCTCTGCAGACCAGAACTGAGAGAAGGATCTGTTGGCGGAGACAAAATTAGATTAAATGAGCCAGATTTCGTTCTCATCTGCTGGAGACAAGGAAGCTGTTCCAGGCTCAGAATTGCAGAGAAAGAAAAAATTTGACCGTTGCCTCACCAGTAAATCTTCCATGGCAAGTAGATTTTTTTCCGTGTGTGCCTGGAATTCTCATGCATGTCACAGCATCAGTGCCCAGCTGCAAGGGGCAGAAGAGGATTTTATTACTGCACAAAAAGTAAGATTCTAAGTAGCCAACCTCATGGCACTGCATCAAAAAGAAAATGGGTTGTTTGATTTGCTGCTTAAGTCCCAGTTTGCTGAAAGCCAAGGGCTTTGACTGTCATGCCGAGTTTGAAATTATTCCATTTTGTGGGGACGACATTTACTTGTGGTGGAGGAACTTATTTTGTCACCACAACAAGAATTCAGATCCCACCACGGGCCTTGGCAACAGGCAAACACTGCGGTCACAGGAGAATTCTCAAGCCCTGAGTCCTGCTTTGAAACTCTTTAGTTTGGACAGGGAAAATAACAATTTATTTATTCCTGATTTGATGTGTTCTGCACCTTTTCCATTACGAAATACTAGGCTCTAACAAGAATAAATTTAAGAAAACATGGAGAAGAAATACCTTAACTGGAGATACAAAGGTGTAGTCAAGGTTCAAGGTAGGAAATCAATCTCCTATTGAAGTCAATCACAAAGTGATTGATTCGTGTGGAAAGGAGATTTGGCCACTAACCTGAGTGCTGAATACAGAGCTGAGAAAAGTACATTTAAAATACAACAACCATTTTCCTGCTGAATTTCAGTTACTGTTCCTTTAGTTATTTTATGGAAGGACTAAATTTAGGATCAGATTTATTCTCAGGTATTTCACGGATTAACAGCAAAGGTGAAATCCTCACTGCCTGCTTTTGAACCCCACCTTTTTCCTGAACAAAAGAAGATAGGAAAGTTGGAAGGGCAAGTCATTGTGCTCCATCTTCTCCAAAGAAACTGCCTTTACCACGATCAGGATAATAATTCTTTAGGAGGGCCCATGTGTTGTGCTGGTTAATTCTATACTAAATAAATGTGGTAAGTTTTAAAGTATGGTTTGATGCTTTCTTGTCCTTGAGGGAAATGGAATAAACAGAGCGCTGACATGGCAGTCACACAAATATTACTGCAGAGCACGGAAGGGAAGTAACAGCTTTTTAAAAGGATGAGACCCAGGGAGGTCAGCCCGTGTTCCCAAAGCAGCTCAAGCACGAGGGCTCTGCTAAGAGCTCGCCCAGGGAGCCTGGCTGCAGGGGAATGTGGTGCTGGCAGTGGCCGGGAGCAGCCTGGCCAGCCCTCCTCCTCCGCAGCCCCTCGGCTCCAGGAACCAGTGCCAGCTGCTACCTGCTCCGGGCTTCCCTCTGCCTGCTCCCCAGGCTGGGCACTCAGTGTCTCGTGGCTCCTGGCCATGCGCTCATTTGGGATGATTAGGGTCAGGGGAGTTGGCTTGCCTTGGCTCGAGCAAGATGCCTGCATTAATGTTCTATCCTGAAGAATGAAATCACCGGGAACTGGCCCCTTTCCCAGTACTGAATTTCACCCACAAATGCACCCACTGTTAAACTGTCAGCTCCTGTCTTGCTTCCCACAAGAAAGAAATATTCCTACAATATCCACTATCTATCTATTAGAGAGCCTAAGCTCTACACATTTTTAACTCTACCTATTGAAATAATAAATGGCATTAAAACCAATAGTTCCATCATTACGCGAGTAGTAAAAATGTTAGATTACGTGCCAAAAGAATGCATAGAAAAGCCTGTATTTTACTAAGTCATCCTTCAAGAATTATAGCTAATACTGCTCATTTTATTACAAGAATTACTTGCCATTGATTTAAAGGGAGCCAAAGAAGCATCAGGATATTAAAAAAAAATAAATCACATTTCAGTTTCAAACAATGAGAAGGGGGAATGTTTAAGATATTTTGTAACATATATAGGAGAGTAAAGAAAGAACTCTACAGACCTCAACAAATGGTTCTAATTGGATCTGGATGTTTTTCTCAAAGGCCACAAACATGCTGTTTGAATACTTGCTCAGTTTGCATTATTCTGGAGGTTTAAATTTCTGACACACATCCTTCTAATACTCTTAATTTATTTAGCGTGAACTGCTGCAAATTTAGCAACACAGTTACAACTACACTCACTTAGTAATTCTTTTTGTATCATATATGTTACTAAATTAAAATGTTTTGGACTAAAGAACAAGTTGTCTCCTCAGCAAGAAAATAATGCCTGTAAAGTGCAGCATGTCAATATGAGATTGTAACACCTTTTTTTACTAGATAAGCTTACAGCTTACTACACTTTTGATAGTGAATGTGTTACACCACATAAATCTATCTCTTTAAAGTT
This sequence comes from Oreocharis arfaki, assembly GCA_013398015.1. Taxonomy (NCBI): domain Eukaryota; kingdom Metazoa; phylum Chordata; class Aves; order Passeriformes; family Paramythiidae; genus Oreocharis; species Oreocharis arfaki. The sequence goes on from VZRR01008872.1 coordinate 21,706, forward strand.
ATTCATTCATTAATTTGTGAAATGAACACAAGTTTCTGTGGCTAAATCATAGGGTTTGAGACTGTTGAAAGGAGTTAGAATCAGCTGCATCGATGGGATTGGAGGGGGACACTAACTCAAAGCACACCCTTTCCTAAACAGGGGATTGAATGGAAGGCTGAAAATGGAATTTTCCTTTGGGATGGGACTGGAAATTTCCATGACAGCTGGAAGTGGGATTCAGGCCTGAAATCCCGTGTTTTGCAGTGGATGGGGATATTTCAGAATAATCTTTGACTATTAATCTGGAAAAGCTGACTTGACCTCAAAAACTTTTTTAAAAAAAATAGTAAGAGAAAGAAAAAGAGAGAAGGACTTTGGTGTTTAGGAACACCCCAATATAGTATTCATTATGGTGAAAGAGTCAGTAAAACTGTGGTGACAGAAGTTACTCAGCTTTTTAAAGCTGCAGTTGAACAGACTGGACCTAAGAAAATGAACTGGAGCTTGATGGATGTTGACTCTGTCAACAAGAGTCTTCTTGCTGTATTCCTTACAAGTTCTTGCTGTCTTTGGTCTTGGGCAACTGGAATTATTAAAACTGGATATAGCTGCTAAAATTAATTCAGGTTTAGTGCAAAAGCCCTACTTTCGGAAGAAAGAAGCCCTACTTTGAAGAGGCGTTTGCCGTTGGATTTTTCCCATTAAACTCATTTGTATGGTGTCAGATCATGTATCCCAGGTACTTTAAGTATTGTCAAAGCATTCTTCATGACCCTACATGTCTTCTGTTTGTCAGCCCGCAGGAGTCGCTCCCAAAGGTTACAAAGAATTAAAAAGCACTTCTTTTTGCCCTCCATACAATTCAGGTCACCTCCCCGAGGCCTGTTCAAACCCTGCTTATTTCTCAACAGCAAATAAGAAAGAGGAAGGCATCGTTTTAAGGCTAAATTAAAACAGATTTCTTCCAAAACAATACCGTCAAACATTCTTTTTAAAAACAGAAATCAACACGATTAAGCTGGAAAGGATACAAACACCCGTGTTTCCTTCTCACATCAAGTGCAAACCTTATTCTCCATATGATGGCAAGGGTCTCAGACTCAGAATGCTGTGAACTGTGAGTATATTCCATCCACCTCCCCTCATCTCACAGGAACCATCCACCCTGCTGCTACCCAGCGATATCCAGAGCGCAGACAGGCACTCTAAATTTAGCTCCCAGAGTTCCTGAACACTCCAAACATTTCGGAACAGCACCGAGCACACGCTCGGAGGGCTCAGCGGGTGCTTAGAGCTTCCTTTTCTGGGCAGCACTGAGGAGCAGGGTGGCTCCTCCTGGGGGAGTTGCCCACCCCAGTGGCCCCACAGAGAGCGGGGCCAGCAGGTTCCTCCTGCCTGGCTCAGCCGCACCGCCCACAGCGACCGTATGCTCCGCGTTCCAGCTTAATGGGAATGGTTTTCCACCTTTCCCTCCCAGAAACAAATGTCAGCGTGGCTGGGAGCCATCAGCTCTCTATTTAATACCAGAGCAAAACAATCCCGACTTGACCGTAGTGCCAAAAGTTGACAAAGTGTCCTGAGCGTGGAGTTCTACTCTATTTCATTTTAATTAGTGTCTTCTGCCACGAGGCAGATGATGAAAAGCACATGGGGACTGCCAAGATGAATCAAGGACATCTGGTAACTTTAACATTTCAACATGAGACAGAGTAGGTATTACTCCCAGATACTCTTCTGTGCTGTTTGAAACAACTAAAATATATGTAGAATTAACAAAAATTTTAGAAAAAGGCCACCTAAGTGCTTTCGAATCTCTTCTTAGATAGTTTTAATTGCTGTTTGTCATAAAACATGAAGCTGATCTTGCATCTTGTTGAATTAGCTGTTACCTCCCTAAGACATTGTTATAATAGGAATTTTTATAATTCTGATCATATTACACCAAGATTATCTGGATTATAGTTTCTTAGAAACTCCAACTGCCTCTGGATTCCTAGTGAAAAACAACTAATCACGAAGTTAAAACTGCTTTGTGATACTTGCATTGATATGCATCCTCCCGGGGCTTATGACTCACTGATGATGCAGAACACACAAACATTTTAAAAAAATCCAAAAAACAAAATCCAGCAATGACATCGTCAGCTGCAACTGGGAGCTCTCTGCTCAAAAAGAACTGCAGTGTTTCTTACCCTTCAAACCCACCTGGCATCCCTAAATAAACAAGTGTTAAATTGAAAATAAAGAAATTATATAAAGAAAAATATTGCTTAGAGATAACCTTCCAGGAGAAGTGATGCGATTTCCTGTCACTGTCAGCTGTGAAGGACTAAGACTAACTGTGACAATCACATTTTTAACTCTCAGGGCTTTTACATATTCACAAGATTGCAATACGATCAGTCAATGCAGTTGCCAGAAATATTCTAAAATTAGTTTGGCTCTAAAATAATTCACCAAACAGAAGACAGATTTCCAGGAGCACCTGACATGCAGAGGTAATTACTACAATGCAGAGAACAACAGGTTTCAGCAAGATACTGTCATCGTTACAATACATAAAAATTTGAGGATCTTTTTGCATATGAGGCTCGTGATTTGACCATTTTTCAAGGTATATCCGACATTAAGGATATCGTTCCCTCCCATGTGTACAAGCTATTTTAAATGTGTGGCGATTGTACCTGTTCATTATTGGTATTTATGGACCTGATAGCTCTGAAAATAGCTTTCCAGCAGCAATGAATAAAACAAGCCAAAATGCCTTTCACAGATGAAAGACATTTATTAGACAGCAAGAGAATATCCATTACAGTTTGTCTCCCACTGATGGGTTGTCTTTTAAGTTTTGGTTGGTGTATCATCTTCAGCTTCTCACAAGTTGTCCTTTGCCAGAACATGGAATGTGTAGATATTGCATAATATGTAATTTATCATAGGATCATGGAATGGTTTGGGTTGGAAAGGACCTTAAAGATCATCTGTTCCAATGAACATGATCATGGGCAGGGACACCTTCCACTGAACCTGAGTGTTCAGAGCTCCATCCAACCTGGCCTTGGACACTTCCATGGATGGAGCAGCCACAGCTTGTCCGGGCAACCTTTGCCGGGGCCTCCCCACCCTCACAGCGAAGAATTCCTTCCGAACACCTAAACTAAACCTACCCTCTTCCTTTCTCATGGCCAGTTCCCCTCAGGCAAACACGCTCCGATGTCAAACCCGCTCTCTGAGGCTGCTCCTGGCCCCGGCCCGGGCCGCGGCTCGGCGGGACAGCGGCGTCCCCTCACGGCGGGGTGAGCCCGGGCCGCCCTCCGCTGCCGCCCCGGCCCCGCGCACCCTCCGGCAGCCACGGAGGCGCCGGCGGCGGCGGCGGAAGCTCCAGGGAAGCCCCGAAGGAGGCAAGGATTAGGTAACAGGCGATGTGCGCTCAGGTTTCCTCCGGGTTCCTGTGAGGAA
>VZRR01008872.1:25512-108050 GCA_013398015.1 Oreocharis arfaki
CGGGGCAGAGGGAGAAGCGGGAGCGGCCGCCGAGGCGGAGGAGGGAGAAGGCGGCGAGGGCGACGCCGGCGACCCTCAGCCGCCCGCCCCGCCGCCGCCGCCCCCGCCGCTGCCCTCGCTGCCCCGGCCGCTCTCGGAGTACATCACGGAGGAGGAGGTGGAGGGCGAGTGCCTGGACCTCTGCCTGCAGCAGCTCTACAAGTAGTGAGTGCCGGGCCGAGGGGAGCGGGGCAGGGCGCGGGGCTGAGGGACCCCCGCGTGTGGGGCTGAGGGGACCCTCCTGTGTGAGGCTGAGGGACTCCCCAGTGTGAGGAAGAGAAACCCCAATGTGGGGCTGAGAGACTCCCCCTGTGGGGCTGAGGGGACCCCCCGGAGCGGGGCTGAGGGAGGGAAGCGAGAACAGGGGAGATCCCCGAGGCAAAAGAGTTCAGGACTTCGGTGGTGCTGAGCAGCCCGGGGTCACAGCGTCCTGCTCTGTGCGGCTGCCCCTGCCCCGAAGAATCCTCTGCTCTGTGCCCCCTGCTTCCCTCTGGCCGGGACAGCCGAAGGGAAGAGACAAGGGAGAGCCACGAGCATCCATCTGGAGAGCAGCTTGCTGGGGAGGGAGAGCGGTGAGGGAAATGTCTCACGCTCTGGTGCCAAAGCAGGAAGGGGGGGTTGCCTGTGGTTGATTGTGCTGGGGCTTGAAATTGAAATGTTCCCCCTGTGAGGGTTTGTAAATGGGAAGCCTCTGCCAAGAAGGGGAAAGAAGGGGCAAGGAAAGAGAGGCGGTCCACCCCCTTCACCCTTCCAAAAAACCACCGCACATGGAGAAAACCACACCGTGTATTCGCAGACCGGGGAGAAAAGAGGAGTAGAAAACCTTGGGAGAGAGCTATCCATAATCATGGGGATTTTTCTGCCGTCAGCTGGGGAAAGCCGGCTATACTCGGCACTGTACGGAGGCAGTTTCCAGATCTGTGCTTTCTAAAGGCTGGTGCATAAAGAGGAAACAGATGGGATCTATTCCCAGTGTGGAAAGTCTGTGGACTGAAACCTAAAGATCAGTTACCAGTGCCTTGTATTGTGCTCAGCTCCGGCTTTGAAGGCTCGAAATAGAAGCGGTTGTTAGTGGCGATTCTTTAGGAACCTTTTTAAACTGATGCCACAGGAGGAGACAAATGAAGCTGTGCAAATCTGCACAGCACACCGGGGAGCTTTTCTGCCATTGAGCCGGTAATTGTAATGAGAGGTGTTACTCAGTCGCAGAAATAAATAAATAAAGAGAGAAAAGAACCGGGTTTTACAACTGCATGGTCTGTTTCTATCCAGTTCTCATCTGCCCTCTGCGTTTGTGGACGATAGGGACAACACAATGATAGCTGCAGAGGACAAAGCTCTCCTATTCACATATGCTCGCCCTGCCACCTTTGGAAAGTCTCTGGAATACAGCAGCACATTCATGGGATGTGGTAGAGAGCAGAGAGGGAAGTCCCTTCTACCTATTTAGGACGTGTTTTGTTGGGTTATTTTTAAACAGGCTTGTGAAATCCAAAGTCACGTTAGCGGGAATAAAGTTTTAGACGTGGAGCAGATTGTATGGAAGCATTATTTGAAGTAAACCTGTGAGATGATTTTGAAGTGGAATTCCTCCCCCACCCCTTCTCTCTCTACCTGCCCCCATACCCCAGATTCCCCAGTTTCTGAAGCTCATATTCATGGCTGAAATTAATAAGGAAAAAAAAAAAAGACATTTTGAGAAGATTCTTTTTATGGAGATAGCTCATGCCAGGTTGTGGTTCTTAGGGTTTTTTCAGCCTTCAGTATAAATCTTTGGATGGCCACTGAATGAAGCATCCCTTGGCTTTGTTTGTGGTAAAATCAATGCAGTCTTCCTTCTCTAGGCAAAAACCAATGTCTACCTCAAAATTAAGGGAGCAGGGGATCATGTCGTAAGAAAATAGTTTCCTATTTAATAATATTATAAGCCAAATCTAACAACTTCTAAGACAGAGCTAAACTGAAATAGCTTTTTCTTGAATGCTGGTGGGATCTGAGGTAAGTGCAGATATGCGAAAGTATTCTTCAGGTAAGGTACTGTATTTTTAGTTCACCCTCCAGTCACCAGAGAAACTTAAAATGTGACAAGACTATAAACCAGGCAAAAGCAGAATGTTTTCACCCTTTACAGCCAGGGGTTCAACTGGTCAGATGCTTCCAGAGGTGGGAAACTTCATGCATATGAGTAAAGCTGCTCTTGTGCCAAAGAGCTGTGATAGTGTTAAAAAAAAAAAAAAACAAATAAAAAAGCACATGAAAACTCATGTAAAAGGGAATATTTCCTTGGTTTGTCATTAGCAGGAGAGATTCCATTCTGAAGGCATGTTCTGTGCAACTGTGTATTAGTCAAATGACTGGTTTGCATTCTATGTAGCATGAGGATAAAACCCATTGCTGTGAAAAATCCAACAGCTGTTTTTCAGCTATTTTAAGCACAGAGCTTTAGATCTTTTTGAGGAAAGTAAGACCATCTCAGAAATGAGAACATATTGCTAATCGTGACAAAAGATAATGGTTTTCTGCCACGGTGCAGATCAGTATCAAAGAGTTCTTATTTATGAGATGTTCCTGCTATTTTCCAAAAGACTCATATTCTCCCTTGAGGTTTCCAGTTCCTGTTATTTTTTTCTAGAGGCAACATATGCTTGGAAAATTAGATTAATGTAATCTTTATATCTGTCTAAATGCCACAAAATGGGCACTGTGTGTTTTCTTAGTGACCCTCCCCAGAATGAAACCCATCAAAAGGAGGGGCATTAGATGGAAATAGTCAAAAAGGGATTGCCTTGGAACATTGGCTGATAACCACAAAATGAACTTTCAGGCTATAGCTATACCCTGTAATTAAAGAGAAAAATATATAATTTACATAGTTTCTGTGTCGAAACAAACGTAGCAAGACCTTAAAATGTTAAATCAGAGACTCCATCACTTGCTCCTGCTGAATCAGGAGCAGACCTGATTTCTGACTCATTTTAAAGGAAGAAGTTACTAACTTGATGTAACAAAGTTACATATCGTGCTCTGTTCTCTTCCTGCTGAGCCTTTTATTAAATCTGATACATTTAAAAAGCTGGTTCTTGACAAGACCTCTGAAAAACAAATCAGCAGAAGTTGTGCTTGCCAAGAAAGGGTGCAGCCAGACTCTTACAAGTTGTGTCACCGGGAAGAACAGATTTGTCTTGCTGCTACACTTTTTTTCCTGTGCAAATGAAATACTTTATAAAATTCAACTGTATATTCTTCTCATTTTTCTTTTTCTCTTTTTTCCCCCCAAGCTTTGATGGGAATAGATATAGCCAGTATCATTTCTAGGTTCAGGTTTACTTACAGTGATTTTGGTGGTACAGCAGTTTTGCTTTTAGATGTTCATTTAGGAATTCAAATTTCATTTGAACAAGCTTAGGAAGTAGCCCCGCTTCTCCAGTGTTGAGTTTGCAGAAGATGGTAAGTAAAATAAAACTAGAATTTATTGTTATGTCATCTTAAGTGCTTAACTAAGTCCCTGATTACAACGTGAATATTTTGGGGATTGCAAAAATCTTGCTTTGACTTGGAACATGAAAAGAAAAACTTCTTAGCCCTGCCGTTTTAGATTTCTTCACAGAACACTGTGCAACATTCACAGAATACTCAGATTCCAATAAAATGCAGTATTTGAAGTGAATTTTTTTAATTGATCCTTTCTCTTAGAGAGAGAAAATATTTTTTGCTTATTTCCCACAGCCCTACTATTAAAAAATCAAGAAAGACAACGTAGGCTCACCCTTTTAACACTGGAGTTATGTAAAAGGTGGACCCTAAATGAGAATGGAGGTTTTGCCCCTCAGCTTGCAATTTTAAGCTAAAGAAGACCTTCTCATGATAATTTTCCATGAGCAGAACTCCCTTTTATTTATAAAGTAAGATCCTGGAAACTGTTCTTTCTGCTGTCTCCATCTCTTGAGTGGAACCATGGAATTCTCTCCCTTTAGAAAGCAGACACACCCATTTTAAACTTGCTCTCTTAACCCCCATCACATGAAAGCTGGCATTGTTGTCACTTTAAGTTGAAATTCATATATTATGCTGGATTGGCTTTCTTAGCACTAAATAGGCTGTGATGTTTTACTCCTTTGTAATTTGTCCTTTATAATCAATGCTATTGATTGCAATCTCAAAGACCTTTTAAGAAATATAATTAACTACTTGCCATGTACTAATATTAATCACAGGGACCAACAAAAAAGTCATTGCATCCTTTTTAACACAGTGCTTTTTTCATCATCTTTTGTGAGGTTTTACAATAGAAATTATAACATTGGCCTGTGCCCACAATGAATGGCAGGAGAGGATATTGGGTGCACCTGGTTGGGGCATTTTCTGTGGTTAATGAGATTGGATAGAGAACATTCAATTTAGACTCCATATTAGGAGTATTTAGACTCCATATTAGGAATATTTAGTCTAATCTAGGTTTGGATTAGATATTAGGAAGGAATTGTTCCCTGGGAGGGTGGGGAGGCCCTGGCACAGGGTGCCCAGGGAAGCTGTGGCTGCCCCTGGATCCCTGGCAGTGCCCAAGGCCAGGCTGGACACCGGGGCTTGGAGCAGCCTGGGATAGTGGAAGATGTCCCCGCCATGGCAGGGGTGACACTGGATGAGCTGTAAGCTCCCTTCCAACCCAAACCAGTCTGGCATTTCCCATCCCCAGGTTGTAGCTGTGTTAATGTCTCACAGGAGCCCCTCCAAGATTAGGAATCCCTTCCAGAGGGCGGTCGTTGAGCTGGCTGGGTGTGGCTGAGGATGCTGACATCAGACCCAAGGGATTTGGGTGCTAGAAATCCCGGTGTTTCTCGGTGAAGAAATCCTAAATCATCCCACAGGAGTGTGTGCAGAAACTCAAAAGTGTCAGAATTGCTGTTAGTGCCTTGTCACTCTTGAAAAGAACCCATGTTCTGGATGCTGGTGATGTCATGGCACCATGACATGGTGCCAACTAACTGACTCCATTTCATCCCCTTTCGCCTGGAAATCATTATCATCTACAAATAGGTGGTGCTTAGAAATAAACATTTTTCAAAACACAACTCATTCTCTACACATTGAGGGTTTCTTCTTGTTGTTTCTAAGGCATATTCAGCTCGTGCTCCCACGCTTTTAAAAATACTGAAGGAAATCAAATATTTTGATACTCATTTTAGAAAATAATATCAGCTCAAATGAGCTATTTAAATTGCAGATTTACATTTTGTAATGGTTAACATATAAGGTGATATTTCAAAACTTCCTCTTTTATGATTAAAAGGATGCTGAGTTTTTCAAGCATGAGGGTGACTATGCTTGGAAGTTGCTTTATTTAGCATTGAAAAAATCACTCTTAGTGAACAGATTATGGAAATATATTCATTCCAGTGCTTTTATTTCAATGAATGTTGCTGGTAGTACAACACATTAAAGGGAATTAACGTTGTTAGGAGCTTTTCACACCAAGATTTTTTTTGACCCAAGAGCAATTTGCACAGATTCTGCTCCTCCTAAGTGAGGCTGTTTGCTTTTGAGTACAAACTGACTGAAGAATTAGGTCTGTGCTAACGCATTCTTTTTTTGGACCTTACACAACCACTCTTGAAACTAAAATCTTATTGGCCATCGTGTGAAACTACTTTTGATTCTACCTTTGGATGTGATGAGCTTCATTCCTCTGGAGAGTTTGTTTGGTAATTCTTTTTTGCACAAAACAGTCTGCATAGAACAGTTTTATCCTTAAAATCCCTCACTGTAATTGCCTTCAGCAGTGGCAGAGTATTTCTCCACCTGTTCTTTGAAGAACTTAGTTGTGGTTCTTTTCATAGAAGGTTAAACTTTTAGTTTGCTTTCCATTATGTGAGCAGAAGTTTCAGCGCCTTGGCTGCTGTGCCAGTGATGTTTGCTTTCATTCGTTTTTGTTGTCTGGCTAAATTGCCTACATGATCCCATTAAAAGCAAAAGCAACAGGGCATGCAGTACACAGATAATGAGAATACTATTTATTACTGTATTTGATACTCTGAAATATTCTGTGGCTGTTCCACACCATTTTCTTTCTTCCCATTATTTGGTGCCTGCTCTTTTTTGGTTTGTTTTCTCCTCGCTGTCTAGGAAAGACATGTGAGAAACGGGATGAAATGGAGTTAGCAGTTTAAAACATGAGATGTTCTTTGAAGCATGCTGTGAGACTGTCTTATGCAATGAAATCACGATTATGTAATGCAAATGATTATAAAAATAAATGTATCCTGGACAATATGTGTGTGTGACATGTTAGGAACCCATGACACTGCTAAATGGCCATTGCTACATGTTGTAGTGCAGAGCCTCCTGTTTGGCTTGGCTGGAATCTCGATTACTAACCAAATATTCCAGATTTTTGTTGTTATAACACACTAGTGATTAGATAAAATGATTGCAGACTGTGGACTTGTTTTACAGAAACATTTCTGCCGTGCCTTTGTACTTCATTAGGAAGAAACAACATTACCCGCCTTTAATAAGACATTTTATAAAGAAGTAATCATCAGAGCCATAAATTAGGAGTGCGTGGGAAATAGCTGCCCTTGGGTACTTCTATAATTAATACAGAAGTTAAACAAGTTAACCAGATTGCAGGATTACCTCAGTTTATGTTTATATTGGATGGAAAACAGCTGAGGGCAAGTAATGATTGAGTAACTGAAGCAGCATTTGAAGCTGTGGTGCTGCTCCCAGCTCTGAACTCTCTGTGCACTCTGAAGCTGGATGGGTTTTAGTGTCGGAGCAGGATTACAAAGTGGGCTGCTAAACTTTGATCATGGGAAAATGGGCTTGGGTGCACACAATCCTGAAGTGGGAAACTGTAATTACGAGAAAAGGAATATTTGATTAATTGGGTAAAATTGTGGGCAGCTCCTTAATTTTCTCAGAGGATATGATTTCGAAGCTATTTTTACTGGCCTTTGATGATCCAGTAAAGCCTGTTAAATTGTACCTATCAGTTTTTCAAGTTTATTTTCTTCTGCTCTTCATTTACAGTAAAGAATTTGAGTGCTTTCTCTCGTTTGAGAATATGATTTTTTCATAGGCTCTGTATTTCCATCACAGTGTAGCTAAAAATACAAGCAGCGTGTAAAAATAGGCCCTTGGCATTTTAACTTCTTGGCACTGTCTCGAGGGCTGTTCCTTTCACCTCAGGCTACGACCTTCTTACTGAGGTTCAGAGAGCTGAAATGAGCGTGGTGAGTTGCTCCTCCTTAGTGTTACAAACACAGTGCTCTGCATGTTAGATTAATTAGCTGCCAGAATGATTCTGTTCCTTTCAGTCCTAGCTCAGAGTTCTGCAAGGCTGAAACCCCCATGCTCCAGTTGAGAATTCAACAAATTTTTGTCGTTTTCTTTTTCTCAACGAGATAAATATTAAAAATAAGGTGTTTGGTTTGTTAGTTTGTAATAGATCACCTGAAAATCCAGGGAAACATTCAGTCCCTATTGGAACCTCTGGGCCCAGCTGACAACAGTGATAAATTATCTAAAATTCAGACCTGCATAAAAAGTAGGCATTTGGTAAGTTATAGACTAGTGGTACACACTTAGACACAGCATGACATGTATTTTAAACTAAGGTTTTTCCAAGCTTTCCCTGTAAGTGGTGTCATTCTGTTTGTCATCTCGTTGTTGTGTTTGAAGCAAATATGATTGAATTCACCTATTTATTTATAAAGCTCCCTGTCCAAAAAGAGTTTATGCTCTCAGCTCTCTTATTACCACTTTCTTCTGAAAAGCTGGGTAAAAACCTAAATGTTTGGTAATGAGAAGCCAGAAGCTCAGTATTTCTGGTGATTAGAGGAACATCCCTGTTCAGGATAGATGCCCTTTGTGCTTGCAGAACATGGGGGTGTTGGGCTGTTCTTAGTTCTCCTTTCTCACTGAAATTTGCTCCTCGGAGAGTGAGGGATCTACCTGGTATAACATGAACTTCATCTCTCCTCTTCTTGGCACTCCAAAAATTTCAGATTTTAAAATATAGAAAGTATCAGATTTTAGCAGAAAATTAATGGATCCTAACCTGAAGTGGATTGTTGGTGAAAGTGCCCCCAGTAGAAACGAGCACTGCTAAAACAGAAGTGTGAGCTCTGTTCTCTGGCTTTTAACCTTTTCACCTCAGCGGTGCAAACTGTGTAAATCGATGGAAATAATTGTCTTCTACATAAACAGAGAGTGAGAGTTATCTCTGAGTAAAACTGGTGCAATTCCCACTGGGGTGAGTGGGGCAGAGCAGCTGCAGCTTCTGGGGATGTGTGTCCAGGCTGGAGAGGAGCTGAGCCTGCATTAAGTAACTGCTCCCCTTCCCCAGCGCATTGCTCAGCTGAGAACCAATCCGAAGTGCTTTAAACTTTCCTCATCGCTGTCAACCTCTCTCAGTTTGGCTGGTTAGGAATGACCCAAATGATCACACAGAATGCTTCAAATCTCGCTAATTACATTGCACACTAATTTTAGAGGAGCATTTTTGGTTTTCAGATGCTTTTGGTTTAGCACCCCGCAATTCACATTAGCTTTGTTTCCCTTAAGTGCTGATGCTGGCCATGACATACAATAAAGCCATCTCCAAAAACGTGAGCCAAGCCACAGAGTTCTAAATCTGGCTCTGGGGATTAGAGGAAAAATAGTTTATCCCACAAAATCACTAAATATCCTAAAAATATATTTTCTTCCTCAAATTTTACAAACTCTTCCTGTGTCTTGGGAGATGCAAGTAGAGAGGTTTGTCAACATGGAGTATGTAAATTAGAATGCAATAAATCCGAAAAATACTTCTTAAATTCATCCTGATTGGTTGAAAATTTAATGCAGAAAACAATGAGCTCTAAATATTTAGATTATCATTCTTTTAAAAAGCTGTTCTTCCATTTCTGTTAATGCAGTTCTATATTAAATAGCTTTAAGAAACCAATTACAAGATATATGTTTCATATATTACAAAAGACATGATTTACTTAGTAAAAAGCTAGTTTTGCATTAAGATATTGAAAACTATTCAATTTAATACTGTCCTCTGAAAACTGATGAAGTTTTGCAATTCCTGTTTCCATGCTCTGTCTGTGCATCTTAACAGGAATAAAACCCTAGAATATTAAATCTGGAATTTACACCTTGTGGGGAGGGTATTTTTTATTTTTCTGAAATAGAGATAACAAAGAACATCTGTAGAGGAAGTACAGAAAGAAAAAGGAAAGCACTTTGAGGAAGTCTGCTTTATGTTTGTAAAGATATGAAACCCAGCTCGTCAAGGTAGTGTGAAATAATAAAACAGAAAGAGGAAGAAAGAATTAAATAATACCACAAACCCGAGTGACCCACCCATTCATTCCTTAGAGAATCACTGTCAGTCTGTGAAAAGGGTTTGCAAAAATAGAGAAACTCCTCACTTTTTTTATCATGGCCAAGTTCCTGAGCTGAAGTTGGTTACCAAGGGCTGTATTTGTGCTTTGACATCGCTGCGAGGTATCAGGGCTGTGCTGTTACTTTAATTTAGAGAAGGGCCTGGTGCTTTCTCATGCTCTTGCTTTCATGGGGTTTGCTATTAATATCCTGCTACCAGCTCCAGATGCTTTTCAGGGAGCTGTTTTAGGCTGCACTCTAAGGTTTTTTGGAAAGACTGATAAAATAATTCAACTGTCTCCTTTCGGTGGTGCACGAGGTATGACAGTGCTCTTTTTGCCTGTGGCTGTCTGGCAGATAGAACAGAAAACATTCAGAGGTGTTAAACCTTGGTAGTGATCCTGGTAGCAACAATAAACCTGGGAAGTTCCAGGAAAATGCCAAGCTACGCAGTGTGTGTGGAGGTTAATCCGCATTTTTTGCATGTCAAGGACTTCCAAGTTATGTCAAAGGAAGTTTGGGCTAAATAAAAAGGCACAGGATATGACCCTCAAAAATTGCTGCTTTTAAATCCAAGAATAAACTAACACATCCTCCAGTTTCATAAACCCTTATGTCTCAGAACTGAGTTAATTAATTTACTCTATATTTATCCTTTATTTTAAGGAAGATGATTTGTTTTACTTTTCTAGGAAAAAGGAAGGATAAATACATAAAGCAGGGCAGGAGGTTGGAAAAATTTATAGGGGGAAAAAAAGAAAAGAGCTAGTCACTTTTGGTTTAAAAGTAAACATTCAAAAATTCTTCTCCACTTAAGAAAATCCTTTTCATTCATGATCTTTTCTCCCCATCCTCTGCCTGTTCCACGATAAAGTTTGCATGTCTTTCTGCAGTTATAAATTAAATGATAATTGTATTGTGCTGCTGCTACAAATACAAATCCAGTTGGGAGTCTTGGTTGACAAGTGCTTTCCTTGTGCCTCTAGAAAAGTCCCATTTTAAAATGGCATTTAAAAACGCCTTTAAAATTCCTATGACAAGAATGTGCAAAAGAAAAGGTGAATTAGAAAGTGCTACCCAACGAAGTAGTCATTGTATCACAACTTAGCTCAAAATGATACAACTGGTGTAAATTTTAAATAATTGAGAAGAAACTCTGGTGTTGGGTTTGCTTCTGAAAAATGTACTTGGAAACATTTTAGACTTTTACTCTGCAATCAAGGAGCTTGGAAACTTGCCTTAAAAAAAGAACACCCTGAAATTTCAGTGGGGTTGCTTTCCAACAGACGTAGCAGTCACCAATTAACACTTCAAGAAGAAAGGGGTAGAATGAGAACATGCAATAGACACAGTGTCAACTGAAAATAATTTTAAAAATAAAATTGTGAGAGTAATTAGACCTGAAACACTGGATCAGCTCAGACAATTAACAGCAGTTGCCAGGATGATCACTCCAGTCACCTGCCAGCTCCCCACCTAACAGGCTGTGTTTAAACCTCCCAGTAAAACTGATTGCACCTAATCACCCAACCAGTTCCTGTTAAGCTGGACAGCTCAAATCAATACAAACTACAGCACTTCTCCCTCAGCGAGGTGAAAAACCAGGTATTCTGTTTGATTCCTAGGGGAAAGCTGCACCTTTTTCCCAGCCACACTCCTTTATCTATTCAATGATGTAGCTGCAGTGCAACAGCTGAAATATCATAACTATGGATTTATAGAATTGTCATCTTTCACCGTTCTCTTTTGCCAGAGTTAAGTGTTCCTTCCATGACAAAGGAAGTCTGACAAGGTAAACAGATGGTCCAAATTGTCTTGTTCATCCAGTGTTTCTGTGGTCTAAGCAGCTATAGATGCTTTTAGGTTTCCAGGGGTAGCTTGAAAAGATAAATCTATCGCTCTCTACCAGTTCCTGTGGTTGTCTTATACACAGGAAATAAGGATTTCTCATGTTTTAGAAATCTCATAACAAACAGAAGGACATTGACATGGCAAGTTACCTCTGAAGGTGGTACTGATGAACTTACACCAATTCAGATGGGATTGGTAATGAGTAGATTTGTTCTTTCTGATAGCTAAGAGGAGTTGGTAATTATTAGATTTGTTCTTCTGCCTTTGCAAGGGATCTGGTTCTCTGCTTGTTGCTGCAGAACTGAAGTGTGGAGTGATGTGTTTACTCAATATCAAAATAAGGAATTTACAGTATTAAGTATTTATATAGTACATACACTGCGTAGTATAGTATATTAAATATATTTGTAACTCCCCCAATCCCATCTTCCAGCCTACATGCTTGGATATCCTGTAAAAAAAAACATTCCACAAGTATTATTCTGCTCCACAGATTCATCTGTTCTTTTCCACCTCCTGGATCCAAAGATCGTTTACACATCTCTGTTGTGTGAACACAGTCAATTGTATGAGGATGATGCCTCTCTCTGTATTTGCTTGCAAAGGTTCATTATTCATTTGTTGTAACCATAATCTGAAAAAAACCAAAATACATGCATGATAAGGCAGTGTTTTTAAAACAGACACAGGGCTGATTAATTTTACTGACATTTTTACTGTTGCTTTCTGCATGTAGTTACAAAACCATTGTAGTACTATCTGTGAAAAGAGGAGAGACTACTACTGCGAGTATGAGTAGCAAATACAAGCTGCCAGTCTCACTTAGAGCAAGGGGAAGTGACATGATAAGGAAATTTTACACTGAAGTGTCTAAAATTGTTGCCCTCATCGTAACACTGGTGGGAGCAACAAACCGGGGACGTTCCCGAAAAAAGGCAGCGTAAACAAAGCACTTTGGGAAGTGTTGCCCTTGCTATCAGGCTTGAAAATATCGTTCTGATTATTTTATCTCTGCAAAATATTGGCCATGGTGTTCAATAATAAGAAAAAAAGCACACAAATGCACAACCCTGCTCCTGTTTATAACAGCTTTTATCTGTAGCCACCAAGCTTGCCCGCAAGCCACAGCAAGATCAAGTGAGTTTTCTTAGTTAAAAATAACCTGATCGGAAGCTTATTGAAAATACAGAGTTGGTTGAAGGATGTGTCAGTGTGTGCATGTGCAAGGTCTTGTGGTGGGTTTTTTGTTCTGAATTAAGAATGCGGGAGAATTGTGACGTTTTCCCCCCCGTCGTGTCTCAGAGAACGCCATAGGAACTGAAATAAGCTGTCCATGCTCTAAGGTGATTTAGAGTACAAGTGAGGGAGTGAAGAGTCAGAGGTGATGGCTTGGTCAGGATTTAGGCCTTACTACCTGCAGGGAACAGATGCCTCCCAATAAAGTGTATGAGGCACCTTATGGAATGTCCATTTAGGTAAAAAACAGTGATTATATGTGGGCCTCTAAACCCATTTACTGTGCTCTTCAACTTCACCAGATCTGCTCCTGTGATAACTCTGAGCTGTCATCTCCCTGTTTCTGAAAAACACCTAAACCTGGAGAATCCAATCTGGCTGTCACATAATCCTAAACAGCCACATTGGATATGGATTCTGCCTATCAGTTCTCTCCCTGTTTGTCTGGATAAGTTTCATTCAAGCCCTATTGATCACAATTAAGGGTGAAATTAGAAATTGACTTTCATTAGCTCAAGGCAAATTAATCTCAAGGCACTGGAGGAGGTTGTACTCACTTTCTGTTAGTGAAGTTGACAATCAGGTTCAGCTGGAATCCAAAAGTGCAGTGGGAAGGCTGTATCCCAATATCTTAATGTGACAGCTACCAAGGGAATTGCTTTCAGAAGCAGAAGAAGGGAAACTGGAAACACTGAGGGGGTGGATGCAGACAGATATGACAGGATTCTAAGAACCTGGGATTCCTGACAGCGTAGGCCTTCAGAGCCCACCCACTGAGCTTTGGCAGGTAATAATCTAGGAAATTATAATACACTTATTTTAAGAGAATCTGTTGAGATGTTTGATCTGAGATCTTCATTACACATTCAGCAAGGCTTTTGCTGCTGGAGCTCTGCTATTTTCCCAATTACATTGAAGTCAAGAAGAGGTTTCAGAATGGATTTTGTAATGGTGTGGCATCCAGTGAAGTGAGCTCAAGCCTGACCACATTCTGCAGAACCTATCATCGTGATATTCCTGTAGGAGAAAAATGTTCAGTCAACTTAGATGTGCTGCTCCTGAATGGAGCTGGCTGGGATCCTCGTGCTCTGTGTGTGGGTAATGATATTGCAAAAACCTAGCACGGGGAGGAATCGCTGCAACTAAAGAGCTGAGATTTAACCCCCCAACCGCAGTGTTTCTCCAGAAACTCCTCGTTTCAGCAGAGCAACCCCGTGCAAATGATGGGAATGAAATGTTTACAAACAGTGGAATTTGTGTTGTACAACTCGGCTCGTTCCTCTGACACAAAGCCACCGGACAGCTTTGTCTTACAGCTCACCAGATTAAGCACAGGGCTGGATCTCTGTGCGCTCTTACAAAAGCCTCCCATCTTCCCCCCCGCCCCTCCCAGCCCCCTGAATATATTTTGAATCTGGAATATAAAGCAGTGTGTATGTAATTGGGGAAAGACATGGAATATATTTACTGGTGACGGGGGAGTTCAGGCTCTGGTGGGACAAATGGCAGCGCCTTTAATGAGCTTCACGGTGCAAGATTTAGTGGCATCGTGGAGGAATTCCTGTCAGAGCGGGGCTCTGATAGGACTTATCAAAGAGTACATGCTACTTATCTATCTTAGGCAGGGAACTCTAACTCCCTTTAACTGTCAGCACATCTATAATCCTTCCAAGTCTGGAATTGTTGATAGAGTGCCAAATATCTTGGGTTATGGATTGCCAGAAAGAGGGAGATCTGTGTTTGTAATCTCAAACAAAGCGAATGTAGCTATTTAATGAAATTCTGCTGAGCTTTTAATATGGCATAATATAAGCATGGTTTGTTATGGGTTTTTTCAGTATTGTTTTTGGAGATAAAACAGAGGGATTGGGATATAGAGGGATTAGGGGATTATAGCTACCTATCTACAGATAGATAGCACAGGCAAACCCAGCCATTTATGTTGTTATTTTTGCATGATGGAAGTCTTAATATGCACACTGAAATGTTCTGGTCAATTAGTACCTTTGTGGCATTATGAACATGGTGTTAAAGGACGTTGGGGATGAGACAATGTTGTAGCATTCAGCAATGAAAAAATAACATCAAATAGGACAAAACAGCCTCCTGCTGAATGGTGTAATCAGCAAGGAGGCTATTTTCATTCCAACTCTCCATGAATCAACATCTGTCTGCTTGCTGGTTTATCTTTAAAGGCATACACACGCAGACGTGCATGCACAGGCTCTGGAAATAAATATATGTTAATTTAGGGCTGATTGAGGCTGTGGTTTCGCTCTTGAAACCCAAGTCCTGTGCTAAATCTCAGCACAATTTCTGCCAGTTGCAGTACCAGGGGTTAGCTCAGCATTCCTGCTCCCCTTCCCCAGCCAGTGCTCATCTAAAATTTCACACCACTGGCACTTCTGCTGGTGATTTACGTGGTAGTGACAGTGGCACACGAAGAACCACAACGATGTCACCAATTCCTGACATCCCAGTTCCTTGCCAAGCGAGTAGAAGCTCCTCACTTCCAGCTCCCTTGATGCAGCTCCCATTAACTTTGGAGGTTTTTACCGTGAGGAGCACAGCCCCTTCTGCCCTTACCCTGCTGTAAGGTATGGCTGCTAACAAGAGTAATTACAGCAGATGAGTAATTCTTGTTCCCTGACAAAAACAGAAAAACAAAACAAAAGGGTTATCAAGCATTGGCACAGGCTGCCCAGGGAAGGGGCTGAGTCACTGTCCCTGGAGGGATTTAAAAGCCATGTGGATGTGACACTTGGGGCCATGGGTTAGTGGTGGCCTTGGCAGTGCTGGGGAACAGTTGGACTCAAACTTTAAAGTCTTTTCCGACCTAAATGATTCTGTTACTTTTTTCTCCCTTCATCCTTAACAAAGCCCTTGGGCGAACAGCTCCTACGAGCCTACATTTTCCTTCATTTCCTTTTCAACTCAAGGGTAATAGCAGCTAAATCTAGTAAAATAAATGTTGATTGATGGAGTTTATTCATCATGCCAGGCTAATGAGGCATCATAAATATATTTGTGAATGTGTAAAATCCATTGGGGGCAACGGCATCAGTTGGATAAAAGACACAAAGTCTTCTTGTTTCACTTGTCTTGGAGGGAGGAACCAGCTGAGCATGTCACTGTTGATTCAGACTTTTTCAGCCTTCACTGGTGCAAATAGGTTCTTTTTCAAATTTCTCCGGAGGAGAAACATGACAAAGCAAGCCTGTCTGGTTTTTGAGTTTATCCCCAGAGATGCAATCAAACAGCAGAATCAGATCCTGAATTTCAAGAAGGAAAATACATGAACATTTCCATTTTTCTTCTGCTGACGTTTTGTTTACGGAGTTGTGGCTGACAGGACTTTTTTGGCTCGTCAGTGTCCTTGTTTCATTAACCCATGTTTGCTGCAGAACTGGTTTCTGTCCTGTAGGAAAAGAAAAGGGTTCCTGTATATACACGTATCATAGTGCATATCGACAGTAAACCAGGGATCTTGACCTAAAAAATCTGAAAACGTGCAGTTAGTGGTGAGAAAATGTCTGCCTGTGTTTAGAGATGTTTGTCATAATACAGGAAATTACAAAGGCAATTGGTAGGCTGGAATTCCTTTCACATGGGCTGCTCGTTTGCATCTTAATGAGATACTTTCTCATTAGTCCAAGAAATGCAGGTCAAAGAACCCAGGCAAAATCTGATAATTTTGCTTCTCTGTACCCCTGTTCATCTCAGGAAATTTGGTTTGAGTGAGTCAATATGGACTGTCTGTTGATTATCAAAATTATTTGTGCAGAGAGGAGCAAATTAACCTTTCCTTGCAAAAATACCTCACCACGGTGTCTGTGCCTTAAATCAGTGAAAGGTTTGTTATTCGTGTTGATATCTCACTGTGTTTTGCAAAGTTCAAGAGAATAATATTTCAGTATCATTTTCCTTTGGGGATGGTGGTTGTGCTAGTTAAAATTTCCTGTAAATTGAAATGTTACTTTTAAGGTCATTATTCTTCATGCATAAGAATGGAAAGAACATGATGCATTTGTAATGGAACAGAGTATTGCTGTGGAAAATGTCAGGGTAAATTGTTCCTCTCGTGTATACAGAGATTCTGATGTCAAAGGTAAGTGTTCTGCTATTAAATGGAATTTCTTTAGCTATAGAAAATGTTCTCAGACTCAGCCATTGTCTTCTGAGGATCAGCTTTTCTGATTCGGGACCCGGCTCTGAGAGCCTGACACTCACATTTATCATGAGCAGCAAAGCCAGAGCAAGTGGCAACATCCTGACTTGCCAGAGGAAATTTTCTTCCTGTCCTTCTTCTTCCATTCAGGTTTTTAATGACCCTTCTGTCCTGGGAGAAGTGTGCAGGTATTTTCCTGGCCCAGATATAGGACAAACAACTCCATTCAATAAACAGAAGGTGAGGGCTCTTATACTGGATTTTAAGGTAGTTCAGGTGATCATTTTCCTTTAGCAAAAACTGGAACTATATCTGAGTGTTTTGACCCTAATTTTTGTGGGATGTGACCATGGAACTGAGACATTTACACTGAATCGTGCTGAGCTCTGTGCTGACTGCCCTAGTTTGGTTTTGCCACCACAAATGGGCTGCATCCCATAACATTCCTGGCTGGAAAAGGCCCATGGCATTCCCACCCACGTTCCTGAGAGCTGGAGCCTGAACATGAATTATTGGACTGCACGAAACACAGATTAAACCAGCAATTCATGTGATGGGGTGAGCACACAGGGGGGAAACTGCATTTTTAAGCTCTGAAAACATTCTCAGGACTTAGGTAAATCTTTGTCGCTCTGTCAAGTGTAAACATTAGCTCCTAGATCCCAAAACTTGTTTCTGCCAAATTCCAATTTGCATTTTTTGAGGGGAAAGGTTGAATTTTGGGTTTGCCTTACAGAGGCATGCAGGAGCACACAGCATATCCAGTATATTTACTTTTAAAGCAATATAAACTCTTAGTTCTTCCTCCAAGAGCAGATGTTCTATTCCTTTCATGGGTTTTTATTGCCTTCTGTGTACTTTTTGTTGTCTATGCTGGAAAGGGAAGTTGTAAAGAGAGAAGCTGGACTGAGATCCCAATCAGAGACAATATTCACGCAGGGTTTATAAAGCAGGATAACAACATCCCTGTTTCCACTAACTGCCACCACTCTATTGGCTTTATTTTCCTTTAGTGAAGAGTAAACTGCCTTTTTAATAGACCTATTCTTTATAACTCAGAAGAATGCTTCTCCCAAGAGGCAATACTCTGTTCAGAGCCCACTGTTTTGTATGTGAATTTAGGATGGATGTTTCTTCCCCTCATGCATCCCTTTACATTAATCTACAGTGTGATTTTCCTGCCACTTCGTCACCCTCACCCAACAGCATGACATCGTTGCCACTAAGTTTACTCTATCCTGAGTAAATATTATATTAGGATATGTCACTTGACAGAAGGTATGTATAGCACTGTTTAACTTTTAAATGCTTAACAGATCAAAATAATGAAAATAAATTGCTCCTGAGTTAAGCATAGGAGGAGGCCCATGAATTTTAAACAACTGGCCTCAATTATCCTTCCTGCCGTGGTGCTTCCATTCAGATAAGCCTGCAGCAAAGCATTTGGCCTAAAGATGTTCATATGCTGTGGTCTCTCCATGGAAACAGTCTTAAACCAGAGAAAACAATTCCATTTTTAAAAAGGCTGAATCTCCTTTCCAGTTGGCTCCTAAAATAACTTTGAGCTCAGCCTCACACGTGCTCCCTGCGAGTTAACTCGGCAAAGGCTGAGGGATGTTGTTAGAACCATTTTAAGGAAAAGCTGGGGACACTGCTGTGACAATCACTTCAGCTGCCAGGGTGGCCTTAAAGAATGATCTGTTCCTTCACCACTGCCTTTTCATGTGGTGGCCGTTTTGGAAAGCTGAGGATTATGAGCTTTCCTAAACTCGTATTGTGTAATCCTGTCACCAGTTAATCATTTGCATTCTTTTCCAGAGGCAGAAATTACGGTTCAGGTTCTTTCTTTGAGCTCTTTCAGCAGCTGAAGGTGAACGACCTTGTCTGTACTTCCCTGTTCTCTCCAGACAAACCCGAATTTTCTCAAACACACAGGAAAGGGAAAGAATCACCATTTTGGTTTAGTCATAATTAGCCTGAGTATTAAGCCCAACACAGAGTTTCAGCATCTATTAAAATTAAATATGTACTGTAAATTCCCTTGGAACTGAGTACTGATTCATTTTGCATCATTTTCCCCTCCAAAGCTCTTGCAGTAAATTTGCCTTAAGAGAAGGTTGTATTTAAGAAAACAACCCAAATTATTCTGACCATATGTCAAGGATACCCAGCGAAGTGTATTTTAGACATGACAGCTTGATCCAAAAGACTTTAAAAGTCATCTAGTTTTGGTGATTGTGGGCAGAGAGTGCTATTGTGACCAACCTGGCTGTTTTAGCAATACACTGGTGGCACACAAAGCCCCCACTGTTCCCAGGGTTGGGAACTGGGACAAAAAGATAAGTCAAGACTTTCCTGACTGGATGCCAAATCCTTTGTGAACTGTCTGAAATGCCCAGATTATGTTGATTCCTTATCACCAGGAGAAACAGCAAATGCTGTACAATTGCTTCACTCACGTTGCCAGGACATGACATCCTTTGGGTAAATTATGTCTCCTTTTGGAATCCAAATTATTTTTATCCTAATTTTCAAGGTTCTTCCTTATTTTAGTCGATTTGTTTCCTCTTTGTTGATGGCCCATGCTGTGCCAGCTTCCTGCAGGCTGATGTTCCCGTGTGCAGCCATCAGTCTGTTCACCTTTCAGACCCTCTGTGCCCATTATATCCTCTCTGATCTTGGATGATTCTGTTTTCCTCTCATCCTTTAGCTTTCTTCAAGATTAATGTTTCCATCAGCCTTCCACTGCTGACTCATCCCTGATCTCCTCACTGACCTGCTCCCACAAACTGTAATATGTCAACCTATGAAAATAATTTACTTGAGAGACAGAATGACCAGAAAAATATATGGATAATTAGATAATCTTATCATTTCTCTTGCTGTTCTGTGTCTGTCAGGTGTCCTCCCCATAGAGCTAAAAGCTACACCCTATTTTTACCTATATTATTGCACATATCCAGCCATGGGCCTGCAGAACTGAGGCTTTGTTTTCTCTTTTTTTGGAGATTATTATCCTTTGTTCACAAGCTGCACAGCTCCTTCCCTTCTTGACAATTCTGGACATTTTTCAAGTGTTTCTCATCCAAGAGTTTTCAAACTCATCATTCATCTCCATGACTATCCCTACTCACATGGATTAAATTTTGTCTTCGGTTATTTCTTAGCGTGGGGAAAAATGGGATTCTGGAATTGATTGGTTTACCAAAGAAAACCTGTATTAAAGCTGAGCACAGGCCTGAGTTTTCTTAACTTCCTATCCTGTCTGCTATAATTTCTTCCTGTGCCAAGCTAAGACCTAGCAAATAAAATTCCAAAGGGTTTCTTGGGTTTAGTTAGACAGATTTTAGCATCATTTTTGTCCTGGGGGAGTATTGTCTCTCTAGTTACTCTGAGACACTTGGAATCTCTCAGGAAAATTAAACCATGTTGCTTCCTGTTTTTCTTCCTTGACTTCTTTTGTGCTTCTATAACCTGAGAGGGCTGGATAAATCTGGAAACGATTGTCAGCCTGAAGGATTTGTTGGACCTGGAATCGGAGAGTTTGTGCTGAAGAGTGAGCACTTCACGCTTTGGTTCTGGTGTCCTGGGGACCAAACTGGGGTGCAGTGATGCCAACCCGCCTTCAGAGGTTTGATGGTGGCAAAGGGACTGCAGGATGAGGAAAATAATTTATTTTCATGGAGGTTTTTTCAGTGGCCAGCAAGCAAAAACTCCCTCTGAGGAGCAGGGTGATAATGGAAGCCAGTATGTTCAGTTTTGGATAGTTACTGGAGCTGCTGCTGCAGCCATCTGGAAAGAGAGATTTCAAGGCTGCAGCAGGAGAATGAGCAGGAGATGAGGAGCCAGAGAGACAGAGTGGGAATGGAGGCCCCAAAATGTCCTGCAGTGTCTCTACTCCTGAATACCCTGACCTGTGAGTAGGGGAGGGGGTAAGAGGAAACCTCTACAGCTGGAGCTGCCCTTTGAATTGGTATTTCACTTCCCAGGCCAGTGCTTTTCACATGCCCTAAAATTTAAAACAAATTGGAGATATTTCAGAACTGTGAGTATACACAGCCTAATCTGTTTAATTGCTGTCTGACAATATGAAATCAGTTCTGAATGTATACCATTCAGTAAAATAATAATTACCATAGCAACACACACTACATCTGAAACATAGCTCTTCCCCACAAAAAACCCAGAAACAGAAAGCCTGAACTCTTCACACAGCTCTGAGAGCAATTAGTGAGGTTTCTTCTCTCCTTTCAAATCACTGTATTTGGAAGAGGCTGACAGATGTCGAAAGGTAAATAACAATCAAACGTTGTTTCTCTGCTTCGTCCTTAATTAGGGATAAACCAGTGCATTGTATCTTTCATGGCAGAGACTGTAACTAATTCTGTGCCCCAAAGAAATAAGTGCAGTAGGGGACAGGATGGCAGCAGGGACACCATCCTGGTGCTTCTCAAGTCCTGCTCCCACTTGACCCAAAGGAAAATACATTTTCTGGGAGCATTTCCCCAGGTTCTTTGTTGCAATTATTCTGCTCCTGGCTCTGAGCTGGCAGTGAAGGTGCCCACCAGGATGTTCAATGGGAATGTTCACTGCACATTAGGATTTGAAACTGTATTTCTGGAGATACAGTGGCTCAAATAGAGAGGTGACAGTGTTTTACTGGGGCACTTTTGTGTTCTTAAACATATAAAGCCTTGGCTTTGTGAGTGTTGCTGAAGAATATTGGAAAATAGGGTGGCTTTCTGTGAGAATCCTCACAAAATGAGGCAAAATGCTCCAGTTTGAAAAATAACATGAATTTTCCTTCACCTGTTTGTTTCGGTTTTTTTCCCACAAAAAAGTCCCATTTGATCCTGCTAAGATCCATGCTTCTATTTCTGAGTTTTACTAAAAGAATATTATGGAGTTTGACAGGAATTTGGAGCTCAAGGTGTGTGTAAGAGCATGGAATCAACAAACCGAAGTCAACCCCAGTAATTTAGTGCAGTTCAGCCTTTTTCTATAACTACAGTGATAACACCTCTGTGAACATTGCTTGATTTTTATTTATTTATGTACAGGTGTATGTGCATGAAGAGTTCAGTGATTTTCCTTAACTGGCACCATTACTGTCAGCACAGTTCAGATCCCTGAGTTCAGAGTTCTCAGCCACAAAATGACTTCAAAATTTGGTCTAAGAAAGAAAAAACCCCCAGTCTGAGGTGTGTTATTTGTTCCCTTCTGTGGTTTAAAATGACAGAAGTGAGGATGAAGAGACTTTGCCCTGCAGGGAGTAAAAAGCTCCTGAGCTGGGTGAGTGATGGATGGCTGCAGTAAAAATGGTTTTCTTTCCAGAATGAATTTAGAAGTCACTGGGTCCATAATGTGAACTCTGCGGTCTGCTGCCCTTGGGGGATTTTTTTTTTAGTTTTGGTGTTTTGTCTTGGTGAGGAAGAGAAACTGTTTTCAAAGATTAGCTAATTTAGAGAAGTGCTTATTGGATGTGTGCAGTTGATTTCCTGCCCATTATTCCATCAGCAGCAGTCATTGTTCAGTAGGTGCAGGCAGGATGTTTGGTGCCAAAACCACTGAGGATTCACTGACAACCTACCCCCTGACTATTTAGAATTGATGACAAACCCTCTCTTGTCTTCTTGTTGATTTACATGTGCAGGTGATCATTGCTACAAGTTAAAAAATCCTTTTTTTTTCTTTGTCAAGCAGTGCAAAGGCGTTTTCAGTGCAGGCACCTCTGTCCTCCTGTAGGGAAAGGGCCACTTTTGGGTACTCCTCCCCAAAGGATCCCTCCTGATCCTGAGCTGACAAGTTCCAGGATACCTGAGCAGTGCAGATTATCCAGGTACATAAGAGCATTATGCCTTTAGCAGGACTGATTTGTGCCACTTCATTAAGCATTACCTAATGACAGAATGAGAATTTTAAAGCCAAAACTTGGTTGTATCTGTGCACTTAATTACCATTATTTTTGGATACAACTTAGGACTGTGTCAGGAAATATATTTAAATTAACTTTTCATGTGCAAAGCACTATGGACTAACAGATAATGGTTTGCATTCTATTCTGCATATTCAGAGCAGCTTCATATGAAACAACCAATTTTTCATAAGTCATTTATGTACAGAGAACAGAATTATTTCTTTGGCTACCTGCTCAAAATGTATGAAATGCAAATACAAATGTGAGAGAGGAACAGAGAACTATTTTTCTCCAGATAAATACAGAATGCTGTCCTTTTCCACCACTCTATCAATTACTTAAAACAGAATGTCTGAAGTTTTCTGCATTTTCAGCAAACTGCTTCTTTGTGGGTGTGAAAACAACACTTCAACAACTCCATCTGGTTTTCTATTCCTTGTCCTGTTTATTATTTTGTTACAGCGGATTTCAAATTTTATATCTATGTTTCTCTGGGGAAGAATTTGTAGTTTTCAGTTGCTTGGATGCACAGCATCAACAAAATCCTTTGGAAGGACTTTTTCCGGGAAGCAAGGACATGTTTATATTTGCAGTTGAAATTGCTTCTTTATTCACTTCTCTTTTTCCTAGCCTGCGCTTTCTGGGTTTCTATAACAACAGAAAAACTCTTTCTATAGTGCCTTAGTATTTTCCCAACAAAATACTCGTTTTGTTTCCCCTCTTTTCTCCCTTTTTTTTTTGGATTCATCTCAAGATGAGCTTAATTTGGAGCCAACAGTGGGAAGAACTTCTTTTAGTAAGGAATTCATAGGTCAGGGTTGCTGCTGACTTCCTGTGATCAAATATGTTTTTTTCCAGGGAACATGCCTGCTATCTTCACATTTTCCACATTTTTTTTTCCCCCCTATTGTTCCATAGAAAATATATCACAGCAACCCAACCTCCAGCCAGAGAGGTCTGGGAAGAGCTTGCAGCACCTCTGGGAGCTCTGACAGGAGGGCATGGCTCAGGACAGACCCAGGAGGTTTAGGAACACTCCGGGCTCATTAAGTGAGATCCTTCCCAGTCAGAGTGGCCAGGCCTTGGAATCAGTGCTGCCCTTCATTGGATGCACCTTTTGGCAATGCTTTCTGATTAAAAAGGCTTAATTTTATTGGTTTGAACCACTCTTGTCAGTTTGAAAGCATTAATTGAATTTTGCCTGTGTGTTTGTATCTCCAGAGAGATTATTTGTGACGTGAAGGATGGAACACTGAGAAATTTCATGGGTTTCCATTGATTTCTTTTTCCCCCCTCAAGCTATCCTCTATTGTCGTTTCTGCTTTAAATTTCTTTAAACCCTAGATTTCTTAAATAGCATTAAATTTATGTAGCAACTTTTGATTTCAGCTTGAGGATCCCATCGTTACTGGGAACAGAGAGCAATGTCATCTTGAAGTCACTAGGTTAGAATTTTTTTCTTTGGTTTTGATATTAAATAATTCATCTGGAAAAACAGTAGCAAAGAGATTTAGTAATGCTGTGGTGTTACTTTGATCCTGTTGTTTAAAGGTAACTTTTCAGAATTTCAGCACGTGGGGGATCAGTGTCACTCCTGTGTTTTGAATGCTGATAGTCTGGAAATGAGGAAAACTCAAGTGTTTTCTAAAGTGTTGAGGCCTAATTCAAGGTCAGTCACTGTTGGCAGCAATCTTCTCTCTGCAATTCAAACTCTCACAGGGAAGAATTCCTCCCCAATATCCATTCTAAACCTCTCTCTTCCTTTTCTAACGTATATATTTTTTCTCACGTGTGTGCATAAGGTTTTGACTTTCAAAACATTCATAAAATTACCAAAATATTAAACCAAAGGTATTTATAGTGCCTGAAAGAGGTTTGTATTTGTGGGTACAAAGTCTAATACCTGAGCAGATGGTAGCACCTGCAGGGTTACAGATGTTTGGATCCCTCTGTGCAAAACCCGAGTCCTGTTGTGTTTCTAAAGATTGATTGCTGAGAGTTTACTTCCAAAACTCGTTGTAACAGCCACACTAAATATAAATAGTAGACAGAAAAGGCCACGTTTTTGGGAAGGTTATCCAAGAAGATGTCCATGGAGGTTACTATAAAGAAAGACCAGTTCATTCTCTCTCTGTTTTGCTCTCGTTTTGTGTGTTAAAGCTGCAAACTACACTGCTAAAGTGTGAGTGTATTGAAGTAATTTGCTTTACAGGATGTGTTAAAAGGTTTTGCTGCATATAGATCTTCTTTCACATGGTGTTAAAATGTTTCTTTCAGTTCCTCAAAATTCAGTGTGGTTGTTGTTGAAGACTTCTCCACCAGGCTTTGGCTCTGACCACTATTCCTTACTCCATTTTATTTTCCACTTTCACTAGGTTCATTAAGTATCTCGAGATGAGGATTTAAAAGATGGGTTGGAGGTCACATCATCCTCGCCAATTTGTAATTATGTCCCTATTATCTTTAAAATCAAGACTGATCTTATTAAGTAAGGAGATTTCCCTCCCACTCCCTTGGGCATGCTAACCTGATTAACATAAGGTCATTCTCCAATTCTTTAAGTTGCTTGAACTACTTGTTTTTTGCCATATCCTAACAAATAAGTTGCTTTCCACTCCCTGCCCATCCTGTCACATCCCTACACTTTGCTGGGTCTGTTGGCCTCATATCTTGAAGATCAACAGAGTAACCAATTAATGAGTGGCCCTTCAGATGAGCCTTCACGTGGATCATGAATCCTGGGACAGAATTTCTCTGCTTTGTCCTGGCTGCATTCCAAGGCAGTTTTATTCCCCGTGTTACTTTCCTTTATTCCCTCTGGTATTTTCCTTTATTCCCTTACTAACAACAGCAAAGCATCCAGGTGCTCCTCAGCCTGGCAGAGTTCAGATATTCTATTTCAATTGTTTCATATCCCTGCTCTTCATCTTCTTTTAGGGCTTAGTTTGTTCTTTTAGAGAATTGTTGGAAAACTACTGCCTTGGGCCTTTTAGTCTCTGCTTTCTGTGCTGCTTCCTGCATTGTGGATAAACCTGCATGGAAATCACTCCTGAGCTCAGCTCTGTGTCCAATTCTCCAGCACACAATTTAAACACAGACTCCAGTAGGCCTCAACAAAAGGTCACACTTCAAAGCCTGGAACTGCTGTCCAAGGGACGAACAGCAGCACCAAGCATGTTCTTTGATATTTACTGGGTAATTGAATACTTCTCTCTTCAGGAAGCTCTCCAATAAATTCAGCTTAGAAAGTGTCAACAAAACTATTGTCTGCCACTGGGCTGTAAATCTCCTTGACATCCAAGTCATACTCAGTACTTTTGCAGTAGGAACTCTTACATCTTGATGTGGTGAGCAATCAGCTGGAAGCAAATTATTAAGAAAAATTTTCAGACTGGTTTTGCCTTTTTGTGTTGCAAACTGTTGCCTTTAAACTGTAGGCGTCTGTCTGAACACGAAGTGTCCTGGGGTGAAGCACTGGCAATTTACCTGTCTCTGCATGAAATTGGTAATTATTGATCAGCACATGCAACAGGAACAGTGCTGTGCTGGCTTACAAGTCGTGTAGGTGTTGAATGCATTTACAGTAATTATGTATTTACAGCTCAAGTCAGGAAGAAAAAAGATACAGGACCCTGCTCCCAAAATGTCATGCCCTCCTCTCTTTTGTTTGAAAAATAAAGCAAATATTCTCCTAATTCCTGTGCCCCAGGCATAGGTGCAGTTCCTGCTTTTGTTTAATGCTTATATTGTGTATTTCCAACATCCCAGCAGAGTCTCTGTGCTATTTCTGTTGGTGATTTCAGTTCATCAGTAACAGGTCTTTTTGGAAACAGCAGGAGGGAATTTTTCAGGAATCCATGTAGCCTTTTGTGACTCCTTGTACTCTGAAGGGCTCTGCACCACTGGAGGCTGCTGTGCCTGGGGATGCAGGGGTGCAGCTTCCAGCAGGTTCTCCCCACACATGGGAGCACTGCTCTGGTATCAGCATTAGGATATAGCTCATTTTCCCTAATCCTCAAACAATTCACTCCAGGGGTTTGTGCTAATGATCCTATATTCTAAATGATGTGCAATAATAATTGTAATAAATACATCCTGCACAACATAAAAGTGGAATTTTAAACTAAAATGGCCTTCTCTCAATGCCAATTTGGGTGTTGCCTGGTTGAGCCCCAAATCTATAATTTGGGGGCAAGATTACACAAAGCCTAATCCTGCAAGGTGCTGAGAGAGCTCAGTTATTTGTGGAGAAACCTGCATGTTCATCACTGACTTGATTTGCTGCTTTTATTGTATGAGAAAGTTTTGTAGAGAAGGATGAGAGAGGTTGGCTGTTACATTTTCAATGGGTTTGGGCAGCACAGAATGCTGGGTGTTCCCAGGTGCCTGACACACCTCGTTCTACAGGAAATCACAGGTCAAATTTTAGGCAAATTTCAAGTACAGAGGTGGCATCTCCTGAGATCAAAGATCTCATTTCTAAAAAAGACTTGTTGTGCCCTTGTTGTTCCAGTGCTAAATCTGGGGGGAGGAGGTGTCTGTGCATGGGGGGAGTGTGAGACTCTCACTGCTTTTAATCAAATTGTTGCTTAATTTACAGTTTTGCCATGTAATCCATGTTTTATACCAGATTATTCAGCTACTGAGCCTGCTGGGCTCTGACATTTGTCATTATATTAAAAGCTTGTTCAAAGGCAGCAAATAAAACACTTTTTCTTCCACTAAGTGAAATTCAGACAGACAAATCCAGCTGTTGCCTGTAAAAATAGCTACAGATGTCCTCAACAGGAAAAAGGTTTTCATGCGTTGTTATAGCAACAGAAATTCAGGAGAACTTTAAGATTAGATATTGGCTACTTTTTCAAAATTCCCATTAAAAATACCCATCTCCAATAATTTGCTTTTGAAAGGACCACTCAGATGTAATAGGAAGAAATTATGCAGTATAAAAGGAATTCCAACTTGCAGGTTATATCTACCACTTTCGGATGATAATGGAACATGATCTGTTTTTAATAAGTGGTCCAGTGTCAGCTTGAAATATTCTTCATGTTACCTGTGTGGCATTTTTTAGATCTCTTGATGTGGGGCATCCGTTAATTCTACTCTCACTAATTGTTAACACGCACACACAAAATTGTTTTTCACAGAAATGGTTGTGTTGTGGCTGAAAGTCTGGAAATACAATGAGGAATTTATGCAGATATTTGGTTTTTCGAGTCTGGTATTCTGACTTGAAAGCATAAATATTTCTCCTCTGATTAATGGACTTTTTTTAGCAAGTGTCAAATCAGCTCGTTCTTTGCTTTGCAGCTGCTTTTGCCTTGAGTCCAATTTATATTCTGGGTGTTCCTTTCCCTAAGTTTAGGGATTGACATATGTGGCAGCAAGACTAATATTTCATTAGAAATCTTACGTTCTGAGTGCTGCTTCTTTGCAGCCCAATTTGGTTGTGGTTTAGACCTCTGTGTTTGGAAGTTGCTCTTGTTACCCGTCCTAATGTCATAATAATAATCTAAACAATATTTGAATAGAAATCAACATCCCAAGCAGTGGAACTAACCTGGGTGGCAAATCATTATTCTTTTCATGCCTTTAATGCTTCACTTCTCTTGCCCTTCTTTCCTCTCCTTTTGACTGACAATTTCAATATTGAAATTGTAAATTCCTTAGGTCAGGGAGCATTTTCTGCTGGGCTCAGTACTTGAAATTCCAATGGAATGCAAGAAAAGACAGCCCAGATCCCGAACTTCCAGCACATACCCGTGTATTCCTGGACTTTTGGGAGGTACTGGGGCTTTCCATCACCACCCTCCCTTGCTCCTGCTGTGCCTTTGCTGCTCCTTTACCCTGCT
Source organism: Oreocharis arfaki (assembly GCA_013398015.1). Taxonomy (NCBI): domain Eukaryota; kingdom Metazoa; phylum Chordata; class Aves; order Passeriformes; family Paramythiidae; genus Oreocharis; species Oreocharis arfaki. The sequence goes on from VZRR01008872.1 coordinate 53,954, forward strand.
CAGCATTTGGAAAGTGCTGCTGCGCTTGGTGTGCTCCTCATTAGCGTGGAGGTGACAGGGAGGGTGTCCTGGGAGGTGCTGAGTGACAAAGATGACATCACCGGGATTCTTGTCACTGCCACCTGCCAGACGCAGGGACAGAGCTGCAGAGGGGCTGCAAGGGGCACGTGCAGAAGGAAAGAGGGCGAGGAGGCAGCACAAGAACCAAGTGCTGCTCTGTTATGTTCATACCCAGCCCAAGATCTTTGCGGTGACCTTATTTACAGAGCTGCCTCAGGAATTTGTGAGGATGGTAGCAAAAAAATGTGGCAAATTCCCACAGAGAATTCCAATTAAATATCCAGATGCTGTGCCATTTGAAATGTCTTTGCTATCATGTCTAAACAAACAATGATCAACTGTCTAATACCTGGAAAATGAGTGTATGAGACCTAACTGGAGACCATTAAGCACATTTTAGTGCCACTTCAGTGTCACATTGCAGCAGCAAGTTTGTGTATTTTCACTGTTTGTTTCTTTTTTTCGTTCAGATTTGTTTCCATGAGAGACTTGATCTTGGAAATTTTTTTATGACTAATGGAAGTAATGTTACTCCTTAGGTCATCACCTGAGAGAGCTTAGGTCAGCCTTGTACACTGTAGGAACATTAAATTGAATCATCTGAGCAAAAATAGATCATCAGAGAGCAGCAGATGAATCCATTACTGGGAAATCTGCTGCTCTTTCCAGTCTGGACAGGAGAGTAACAATCTCAGCTGAGGGGATGTTACAAAGCTGGGAGAGGAGAAAGATGAGGCCATGGCAGAGAAAGGAACACCAGCAACTGATGTGAGAACTGGATATATCCCTATTTAAATAAACTTCTATATTTAAAGGAAGATAATGCATCTGTTCTCCTGATAAAACCAAACCTCACGAACCTTCTGAGATCATCTGCCATAAGCAACAATTTATGGCAAATAAAATCCATGTGGTCCTGGTTTTCTGACAGTTCCGTGGTGCTGTAGCTGTGTGATGCTTGATTTTATGTAGAAAACAAGTTGAAAATGAAATATGAGGATCCAGGGTTGTGGTAGTGCCACGTTGTCTCTGTGGATTGTGAGAGCTCCTAATCTTGTGCCTGGATACCTTCATGAATCAGCAAAAGACAACTTTCTTCCAAGAGCAGAAATTGCTTCTATTTCCTCCATCTGAGATATCTGTGTGCTTGTGGTTATCTATGATCAGGGTCATAAAGTAATGCTGGGTGCATTAGGAAAGTGTTCCATATGCCTCCGAGTCCAGAGAAGAACTGCCTTTGCAATCAGGCTCCTCTCAGGTAATAGCTTTTTATCTCTGCAGTTTGATTCCCTTTCTGTGTCACGAGGACATAAAGACAAAGGTAAAAACCTTTTGGAAATCAGTAAAAACTTGTATTTGCTTCTTGCCTTTCATCCTTGTGTAATTACCCTTTAAAGCCTTTAGCTTAAAATAATAGAATTAATTCTTTTTTATACGTACAGCAAGTGTTTAAAAATAACAGCCAGTTTTCAAATTAGTATTGACCATACAGTTAGATAAACAGATGAGTTCTAGGCCTGTTGAACCATTAGAAAACAAACAGTTAATGAAAATGGGGAGCATAAAGGAAGGGGATATATAAAACACGGTTACTTGACTACTTAGCCTTATAAATAGCACAGAAATCATGTTACACGGAGTTGCATACGAAATAGAGCAAAAATATGCAAATGCTTGCCTTGAAAAGACCCAAGCATGAAAATAGCTTTCCTTTTCTTCTGTTCCCTCCTATCCAGAATGGCTTTTCTCCAGAATGTTTACTCTCTTCTGCGTTGCACACCAAGGCTTTCATGAACAGCATGGATTTTTCTATTTAGATCTGGTTCACGTGAGGATAGTCCATCAGAGACATCCTCCCTGGCATGTAATTAAAACAGTGTCCTACCTGAGAAAGGATCCAATCCCAGCTGAGGGATGGGCCTGATTCTATGGAATCACTCTGCACCTTGGGAAGGAGGCTGCCAGATCCAGTTCAGTGTCATGTTCTCTGTCAATGGCCTTTTGTGTTGCTTTTCTGATTCTCTGCCTTTATTAGAAATTAACAGTCCATTTTACACATACTGCTAAATATTCCCATTAAAAAAAAATCAATAAATAAGCATTAAAATCTAATTAAATATTGAATGCAGTTTCAGTTAATGCTGTCGTGTTCGTTCAGTGGGACCTTGCCCAGTGCTTAGTAAACAAATCTAAACAAATGGATGTTGGAGCTTTCAGAGTGAAACTCTCCTGGATTGCCTGCCAGGCTTTCCATTATTCATAATCAAGGTATTTTTTTTTTAATAAGTTGACCTGTTTAATGATAAAAATGCCTTTGAGTATAATTAAATTGAATTCTGTGCTAAAAGTGACCCTCTGATTCATGGGCATTTGCAGCAGAAAGAACAAAAATGAAATGAAATCCTTGTTGGAAGGTGCAGTAATTAAGTCTCTCAGTTCTGGTTCTCAGCAGCTGGGATGAGAGCAGGGGATCAGCAAAGGGTGTTGCCAGTGTAACACACCCAAAGATCTGCCTGTGTGGGAGATGCTACCCTAAAACAATGATTTCAGATTCTTTTTAAATAGGGCAGAGAAATCTTAGAAGAATTGAAATCATTACAGAATGATTCCTTACAAAGAGATGTAGAAGAGCTGGTTCTTCAGTCCTGCAGTGTTTTACAGCCATAAAAGAGCAGCCCTGACTGAGAACTTACACATTTCTTTACATCTAACATAGATGCCTCATGGATTTTGCTTTGACTGAGGGTTGGCTTCTGTTTCCTTGGGAGTTCAGTGGAAATGTGAGACTCTGGGCCTCAGAAAAAGATGCCTTTTCCCAGGCAGTCAATATATTATTGGGTGCCTGTTTTGAATTATTAAGCAGCTAATCGGATTCCAAAGGCACGTCTTTCTATTACTTTGGATTAAGGGCCTGATTACAATTCCTAATTAGTCACCTCAATTCCCATTGATTTCCCACAGAGTTAGGCCACACCACTCTCTCTGTGATCCAGCTCCACATTCCACAGGCAGAAGACACTGGAATGTAGGGCAGGAGCTGGATGGGGCACACACACCACGCTGCACAATGTGACTGCAGGTTACGTTATGAGGTTAATTAATTAAGGACTATGCTCTGGAGATCCGGTGTCTCTTGAATTACCCTCCTTCCTTTAAGGAAAAGAGCTAAGGGAAATTTCACATGTTTTTAATAGAATAGAGAAACCATAGAAAATAGGGCTGAAAAGCAGCTCAGGAGGTCATTGAGTCCATGTTTCTACCTCAAGGTAGAACTCACTCAATCTAAACCCCACCCTGGGAGCTCCTTTTCTGACCTCGCCTCAAATCCTGGCAGTGGAGATCCCACAACCTCCTTCTGCAAGGCTATTCCAGTTCTTGGTGGTGGGAGCTACAGGTGGAAAGTTTTCCTGGTGCCCAGACTGAACCTCTCCTGTTAATTTTGTCAGTCATGTTCATCCCTTCCTCATTAGCACGGGAAACAATACCAAGTCTTCCTTGGCCTCATTGTTCCATGTGTGAATTATATTTTTCCCTCAATCATCACCATTTATTCACGGGCAACATTTCCTAAACTTTTGATCCTTCTCACTGCTCTCCGATTTGCATTTTCAGAGTTAAAATCTTTATTGCAGCTGAAGTCATTTAGCTGGAGAACAAAACATCACAAAATAGACATTATCCTTGAATCCTGTAGGACATATGGAATGGCTGCAGCTTGAGGAGTGAGCAACCACAGCTTGTGCAAGGCCTCTCCTCTGCAGCACGTGTGGGACAATCCGTGATCCTCGGGCTGGAATTCACTGGAGGGGCTCTGCTGGCATCAGCACCGCCGGAACGGGACCGGGGGCCCAGAAGTGAACTGGGGCGTGCAGTCACTCTTCAGCCATCTGCTGTTTTGTATTGCAGCCTCCAAAGCCTTCATACATTCATCTTACACATTTCTTTTCAAACCTGAACGTGGTTTTTTTTTTTCTCTTCCCCCAAAGGGAAATTAAGTTGTAACCAGGAAAAAGATAGGAGTGGCTGGAAGAACACACCTTGCCCAGGAATCGTCCGGCTGTGAGGGTTGTGGTGCGTGTTTGGGTCTTGCTCTGCCACTTTCTCTCTTAAATAGAAAGTAAACTCTTCAGCAGGCATTGCTGGGTGCGCTCCTTGCTATTTCCATCCTGGATCTCTTAGAAATTGCTCATGGAATGGTGGGATTTTTTTATGCCAAAAAAGCAAATGGATGGTTCTTTTAAATCTCTTCTGCATTTGCCAAGCTGAGAACCTCGGTGTCCTCTGGTGAGTGGCTTATGGTTCACCTGGGTCTTTAGCAGATGAATTTCTTACAGAAGAATTATTAGAATTTGAATTTACTGGCCATTATGAGGAAAAAATCCTAAGTTATTACCTATTCCACTGTATGATGATGCACTATATCAAGTGGAGTCTAGCAGAACTCTTAAATAAATTCCACTATCTATTTTGAAAATTGTGTGTAGTTTTGCATTAAATTATATTAACTGCTGAGTGTTGCTGTGATATGTGTACTGTTCCTTTTAAAAGGGTAAAAAACAAGTTATCAGGAATGGCATGGAGTCATCTTTAAAATTTGTGTGGCAATGAAAAATGGACTTAAAATCAAGGTAAAATAATAACTTTGAGTTGTCATATTGTGCATGAACAACCTGTAAATATTATGCTAATGTTGTAAAGGGGAGGGCAATGATTGAATTTAAGGACACACTCTGAAGTTAATTATGAATTTTGCCTGAGACTCAGCGCTGTGTCTGTCTGCAGCCTGGAGTAATTTCTGCTGGAAGACTCAATCCCAACCATGCAGTGCCATGGACTTACTCTAACAGCATTTTTCTATCTCAAATTTATGCAAATCCAAGTGTCTCCCTGAGTCCTCCCACTTACTAAGGGTTTCATCAGGAAACAACCTCGTATTAAATACATGGAGTGAGAAATCTGGGGGTTTACTTTCCTCTCTTTTTTTTTTTAATTGGTTGCTGCTTTAGAATTTTAAAAATATGGTATTTCAACAGGCATTTTATTCCAATAGGGGGACTTTGAAGGAAATAGATATAGACTGATTATTGGAACAACCTGGGGTTTTATTCCTCTAATTTCCCATATTTCCTGACCATTTCAAATTCCTTGTCTTTTTCTGTCTTTTTTCACTTCACCACAATCCCTTTTGGAGGAAATGGTTCTACCTGGAAGGATGTGCAAGGAAAATGCTGGGAGGTCTTCTCCATTAATTGTCATCCTTGGGCAGCACGAGGCAGAGCTGGTTTGAGTTGCGTGGGCAAGGGCTGGGATGTGGGAGGGTGAAAAGATCCATGGAAAAGATAGAGAGGAGAAATGTGCAATTCCTGCTGCCATCTTGCTCTTTTATCAAAGGTGGATCCAGGATGCAGAATTCTTTGCAGTCCTGACTAAATGTTATTCACTGTTTCCTGCTCTTATCAGTCTTCTGCACTGTTTTCCTTCAATATCTTCCAGGGTGGCTGCAATGGAAGAGAAATCCATTCTAACTTGGAAGTAAAACGTATCAGCGTGTCAATCTCCCTCATGAATGGGATGCCTGAGACATTCACATGATAAGAAAGAGGTCTTTAATTGTTGTAGCAGCAAGTAGGCAAATTAATCTCAATCATTCCATTAAGTTTTTCCTTTCTTTCTTTTTCTTTCTTTCTCTCTCGGTCAGGTTTTGCAGATATCAGAACCTGAGCAGTTACTCAGACGTGTCTTATTGTGCTTTATTGTTCTCTTCCCTGCAAATTTTTCATGTCCTCTGTACTTTTCCCTGCTAATTTTTCTTGTTGCCTGCGTCAGAGAAGAGCTTTGATCAGTGAGGCATTCAAATCAGTAATATTCACTTTTGTTTTCGACTGAGATCACATTAAACTGAACACATGCACTGAAAGGGCCACAAATATTCCTTTTTTAGCCTAAATAAAACTTGCTATCAAAATGGACATTTTCTTTCTAACGAGATTATATCTGTATTTAAGAAAAGGCTATAAATGCTAATTATTTCTTTCCAGTTTTTCCAGTTTCCTTGCTAGGAAGATTGGGACAGTATGTTTTACAGGAGGAAGAATCCTTCTGTTTCTTTAAGCCATTCCTGCAGGAAAGTACCAGAGAGACAAAATTCTCCATCAAATATGGAAACTTCTTTCCCTCATGCCCAGGAATATGATTAATCCCTGTGAAGATTAATGACATTCTCACAGTTCTTTTTAAAAAGGGGAAGATGTGAGAAATGCAACAACAAATAAATAAATAAATAAAATAATTTGAAAAAAAAATAAAATAAAGTGGTCCCTTAGAGTCTACATGAGACCTTAAATAAAAACCAAGTAATTTACCCTTCTGTGGTGTCTAAATGAAGCTCACCTTTCCCTAATGTGAGGGTGACTCAGAGCTGGAGGCTCAGGAGGAACTGTGCAATTGTTCTTGACAAGTTCTCCTAAATATCAAGAATTAATACCCAGCTGGAAACAGGGAGCCTGGGAAGTTTCCCTAATTGGATTTCTCAGCCCTCCTGCCACAGGCTGTCCCTGTGGGTGAGAGAGCTTGGTCTGTCTGGGCTCTGCATGGCAGAGTGAGGTCGATTCCACTCTTCTGGGCATCAGTTTTTATTTCCTTTGGTGGTTTCTTATGTCTCTATTTTATTGTCCTGAGCGTTTTTCCTTTGCTGCCATCTCAGCCTGGTGAAAGTAAATCAGAGCTCAGGCTCCAGCCTTGCTGTGCTTTATTTGGGAATGAAGTTATTTTCTCCCTGTCTTTGGTACTTGTAAAAATCTACAAATCAAAGGAATGATTTCATCAAAAACGTGGGATGGCTGACGATGGCATAACCAGCCCTGATCAAAAAACCACATTAAATATTAGAAAACACAAAGTTTTGGTAGAAGTGAGGGTTTTGCCATCGATCCATTATTGTTTTTTAACGTCTCTAAATCAAGAAGTGCTGTGGAATCGTGGACTGAAACAGGACAGAAACAGATGAGGATTCACTGAACAGAATACAGAAATATTTTATGAGGTGGCGGTAACTTTGTAAATACCTTGTCCTTCCTCAGCACCTTCTACCCAAGGATTAAAGCATAGTTTTCAGGTATTAATAAATTAAATTTCATGGTATTCTTCCAAAGTTTTAAGGCAATAAACCTCTTTGACTCCTAGATGGATGGATGTGCAGGGATTAAACGATTTGCTGGCAGAGGTGTCATTTGTCAGCCCCAGAACTGGGAGCAGTGCTCAGGCTCCTATCACGTTCCATCTTCCAATTTACCACTGCTGGGTTATTATAACTCAAATCTTGCTTTAACAGTAACTTCTCCCGTGTTATCTCAGAGCTCAGCTGGTGTTCCTAATCTCCATTTTTCCCTTGCTGTATTATTTTCAATCTAACCCCTTGCAGTTGTGTCTCTCATGTCGCCTCCATGCCTCATTAAAAAGCTCGCTCGGGCGGGTGCACCACCTGTATTCTGATTTTTAAGCTCTCTGCCCCTGAGGAATCTTGGTGCTGCCTGACTGTACTTCTGATAGATCCAATTGTGTGCTATTAGCAGTGTTTTACAGATAAACCCAGCAAAAAATAGTTCGTTGTCATTTCCAGTGTGGATTTTGAATGCTGATTTTTTTTTTTACATTCGGTGCTTTGTTGACAGTTAAAAATTCTCTAAAATCTTTCATAGAATTTTCTATTCTAACTAAGAAAACCTACTTGTATTTGATCTTTCCTTGATTGCCTTCTCTCAAATTTGTTCTTTTGTGCTTTTATAATTACTATTCTAATTTACTGCTGCCCTTAATCCAGAACTGCGCCTTGCAGAGGCCCATTTGGTTCTTTATTTTTTAAATCATTGTTAGATGATTTTACCAACCAGAATCAATACCAGTGTGTGTTTTGGAGACAGAATTGATTGAATTTATTTTCAAAACATTGCTTGGCCCAGAGTTTTAATAATTTCTGGGTTAGCTATGTGGTTTTGTGTCACCTTCCATGTTCTACCTGCTCCTGGAATCTTCCCTCTTTCTTTTCCCAAAGAAACTGTGGTGATTGCTCATATTTAAACACATATATGTGTGTATATATATCTATACATATATATAAATGTATTTCAGCTGCAGATGTTGAGTATTTTCCTTCAAGGCAGTGTCTCAGTGTGGTGCTAAAGAATGGTGAGAGAAGGATGATGGAGGTTGAGGATGAGATATCAAGGCAGACAGTTCTCATTTTTATCCCATCACAAGTGTAGAAAATCAAGGTGATATTCACATTATTCTGGTTAAATTTTAGCCTCAATTTCTGTGTAGAGTCCTGCTGTTCTTTCCAGCGTGGTCCATTTCGTGCTATTTGTTCAAAACAGTTGTGTAGTGTTGCTATCCATGGTTAGCAATTTGCTGCTTTTCATCCAACGTAGCTTGGATGTCAGTGCTGGTAGATGTAATCATTTATTTTTAGATTCTAAATCCTTTGGGAAGGCACAAAGCACTGTAGACATAGAAGATAATCATTTGTCTCCAACGGTTCCTTATTTTTTATTAATGTTTTGATTTTGTATTCTCTCTGTCTGGTATCCCTGCCTCCCTGAATATGTATTACTGGGGTAATTGATAGTGTGGCTCCTGAGGAACTCTCTTAACTGCTGATTAGAGCTCTGACACTGCTCCATTGGAAGCAGCTTTGAGCCTACTCATCACGGGGGTGAGTCAGTCCTCACCAGTGCATTATTTACAACCCAGGTTCAGGCAGCTTCAAACAAGTCCTCCTTGTGTTTGAGGAAGATTCCTTCTGATCTGAGTAAATTTCTGCCACATCTTCAATCGACTCCCAGACAATGTCACCTGTTTGCATTTGTTTATCTTCCACAGAGATAAACCCTTGAGTTTTGCACGTGATTCCACGTTCTCCGTGGGTTTGGCTCTGCACAGGATGGACCCAAGGCCTGGCACTGGGCAACGTCACAGATTTTCCTCCCTTTTCCACTCTTGATGGCCTCAAGCTGTCTGCAGGCTGTTTGTTTTGTGCTGCCTCCTTGCTCGGGGTATTATGTAACAGATCCTCTCTTATATTTAGAGCTCGTCCCTCTTCTGAAGAGATCACAGGTTTGATAATAAGCTTAGGGGAAAAGTTGACAATCTTCTTTGTGGAGGGGGAGAGGGAAAGCAGAGCTGTTGGGTAATGCTTACATGAGCTGCACTGCGTTGGGGCAGCGTTGTCACCTCTGAAATGGGTGATTTGAACGTGTTAATCTCATAGAAAATCAAATGCAACAAATCAGATTTAAAGACAAGACTGATTCTGTCGCATAAACAAAGTCCCAAATTTTGGTGAGGAGGCAGGATTTGTGTGGGAGAATTTGTGTAATGTTGGGAAGTCCATGGTAGAGAACCAACGTCCATAATCTGGTGAGATTTGTAATGTCACAGCTATAAAAGGGGACAGATCTTTCATCCCAGTCGACCTTATAACAGTGGTTGGAATATGTGCACAGACTTGTTTTTAAATGGGGCTGGGAATAATTGTAAGACATGTCTCCCAAGTTTTAAACAATTCCCTGTACCTCCTAGGACAGGAGAGAGGCTGCAGCACTGCAGAGTTGCTAGAAATCCCCAGCTTGTTGGGAATCAGTTCCTAGAGCCTTTGTGAGCAAGAAGAGCTAAATTTAGCTGTGTACTGCAGGCAGGCTCTGTGTGCCACGGGCTCAGGACCAGCCTGGCCCCGTGGAAAGCCACATTCCTCAGCTTTGGACCTCACGGAATCTTCCCCACCTCGGTTACCTCAGATCCTCAATAAACCTCGGAGCTGGGAGAGGAGGGAGGCTGAGCCAAGGAAGGGGGAGCAGGGAAGCACAGAGATCCTGGCACCTGAGGCTGTCCCTCCCTGGGATGCTGTGGCTCGTTCCTACAGTCTGCCATGTCATGGAGCCACTTCCAGAGGCCTTAATGACCCGACATGGCCTTCAAGTGTTATTTCTCCTCTATTTCTGTGTTATTCCTCCTCCATTTCATTAGGATTTGGCAGGAGAAAATCTGGTTGGGTTTTTACCTCTCCAGATTTTCTTTTCTTCCGTTGTTTTTTAATTCTTTTTACTCCTTAGAGATGCTACAATTTGCAGCATTTCCTGCTGTAAATAGATCCATATAGGAAGTGGAAGGTGAGCTATAAAAGGAAAGCCGTTTGCTCGAAGCTTATGTTGCTACAACTACTCCCCCAGTTCTTCTCCCTGCAGCATCTGAGTGTAAATCTCTCCTTGGCGTTTGTGGGCACAATTCTCCTCGTGAATCGACTGTACAGTGAATTTCCCACTGGTGCAGTCCCCTGTGATGTCAGCACAAGGTGGGAAAGTCAGATATTCCCACAAGTTTCCAGCCAGACACAGCCCAGCAGAGGCACATGATCCCAGCAGCCCATCAGGACAGATATTGGAATGTATCTTTTAAGCTACAAAGAGCATTAAACTCAACCTCTGTGTGTGACATAATTTGTCAAGTTAATGTCAGGGTAATTTCTGTCCCTGTTGTTTTTTGTGTGTTCAATGTTTCATGATGTGGCCTCTTAAAAAGGAGTGCCAGGGGCTGGGAATGCCATGCTCCAGCCTGGAATGTGAGGTTGGATTTGCCATTGTAAAATGTAGGTGATATCTTTGCATTTTTCCAGCTGAAGGGAAGGGGGATTACAGGCAAGGGGAGAAGAGAAACATTTAAATTCAACACTATTTAAAATAATTTACTGGAAGATTTAGATCCATGCTAAATAATATGTAAATAAATAAGTTCTCTTTATTTAGAATAATTTAGGATTAATCCTAAGTAGCCATTTAACCTGTCCAGTGAAATCAAGCTTTGTGCCACTGCTGTATTTGGGAGAGTCTCTCACCTGCTGTTCATGACTGTGATTATTGAAGATGGATAGCTGGAGGTTTGGCTGCTGCCTCTTTAGGAAATCTTTTAAACCAGGATTGGAAACAGAATATTTTACAGCCTGGTGAAAAACATCTAAAGGCTGCCATTGTGTCGTTCAGGCCAGAACAACCCGAAGCCCTAATGTATTTTATCTGCTGTTCTGTTCCTCAACACTATAAATAATTCAGATCTGTTGGCTTAACTACTACTGGCAACTGTTATTTATTAAGAATGACTGAAATAACTATGTGGCTCAGTAGAACAGAATGCATTAGGGACTTTAATGTGAAACAGAATAGCTAAAACATTTTGATTATCCTTTAAAGGAAAAGCCTAAACCCCTAAACCTGCCATTATCCTTTGCAATTCTGCAAAGGACAAGTGACAGTGGGAATTAGGATGGGATCTTTCTGAGTGACTAAAGGGTTTTTCCTCTAAAAGAGCACTCACCCCAATCATAGAGCCCCTTTTATCCCTCCAGCATCTCGTTCCGTGGGCATCAATGTCAGTAATTGTGAATCTGAGGTTCCAATAAAGTCTTTAATGTGCCCCACTGTGTAATCTTGGAATCTGCTTGCAGTTACATGTCTGCCTGTAAAATTATTTTTAAAGGTACCACATTGTTTTTTCATGTTTGCTTTAATTTGTGTCTCTTGCATGTCATGCACAAGAGCAGCAGGGTGTTCTGGGAATCAGTGCGTTTTCTGTCCTCTTGCTCCATCCCCACTTTAGGCTTCATTAACAATATCTGGCACTTGATCATTGGCTTTGAAATTGCTTTCCAGAGGTCAATAGCGTTGTCCCTATTTTGCAGACACGAAATTCCATGCTGGGAAGGGCTGACATCAGGCAGGGCATTGGTACAGCACAAACACAGCGTGTTCCTGCACGGAATTACATCCCGAGATGTAGCACTGCAGAACACCAGACTGCTTTTGCAAGTCAACTGCTTATAAATGGGGCATTTGGAATAAATTTTTTATCACCAAAAAGAGTTGACATCCAGGACTTGGATGAGTAATTATCTAATCTTACATCTGGCATAAACACCCAAGCCATTTGTGTGATGAAATGCATTGCACAGGAGTGAGAAGGCAGCGAGGGAACATTCGCTGCTGACTCAGTGGCCATAAATCTTCCGGGGTGTGTTTTGCCTTATATTTGATATTTGTTCAATGGATTGAAAGAAGTTAAGTGATCAAATGTCATTTGGAAATCCTGGCCTGCAGCTCTTATTTTTTCTCAGTTCCATGAAGACAAATATTACAGCAGGAGCACGGAGATTTGGGGCCTGGCTCTGCAGAGTGTTGCTGAGAGCTGGGCATCTGAACCATCTTCACCCTTTTTAAAAAGTCATTTCACATTTGCTTGCCTTAATGATGATCTGCAGGAGAGAGCAGGGGATGTGTTGCTGTGGAGCATTTTATTTCATTTATTTGAAATTAAATCATTAGCTATAACAGCAAAATGCGTTTTTCTTTTTGACAGAGGACTTGGGTGCGTTAATCTGATCTCTAATAAAGCAGAGGCTCTGCATTGGGGGATTCTTATTTAACTTGTATTTCTGGACACATCAGATCTGTATGGAATATCCTTTCCACTTGAGGGAAGTATCAATGGAAATTTATTTATAACAGAGAGAAGAAATCAGGGCATGAATCACTGGTAAGTAAATGATGCGCCTGAACTCTTCCCCAAGTTTGCTGCAACATGAACTTTTCTAGAGACTGTCATTAATATTTTATAGCAAGGAGAGAAATCATCAAAAACTCCAGCTAGGACATAAAATATCTGAAATAATAAGAATATATATAAGTACCTTCAGAGTGAGCTTGGACACTCTCATTGATTTTAGACAGCATCTCATTCCGGCTTGACAAAATGCAGAATTCATAAATTAAATCTAATGTATACAGTGTACGCTTTTATGCTGATGTTGGCACACTTTCAGATGTAAAATTAAATTACTTTTTCCAATAAGGCAGCATAGATTGAAGCATGGATTCCTTTCTTTGCTAATGGAACCAGGAGAAAGATATTGAATTATGCTGACTTTCGAACTGACTGAGCGCCAAAGAGAGAAAAATCAATGACATTTTTAATGTCCTGTGGAGCTTTTAAACAGGCCTCGCTCTGGCAGGGGAACTCAGCGTGAGGTAACTGCTGTTGACATTGGGTTTCCAGCAAAGAAATTCACTTCTCCAGGGAAGCAGCACCTGGCACTGATGTGGCTTTGTCCCATTCCGTTCCCAGCGGTGCCAAGTGGGCACTGAGTGGGTTTTGGAGGACTCCGGGCACGCTCACACCCTGAGCAGAGAATGTGCTCTGTAAACATGCAGGATAATCCTTGTAAAACAACAACAACATCCAGAAGGATCTTTCCTCTCAGTATAAACCCCTGGAAGTCACGTGAGTGGGTAATACCAATAAATTACCTTTATTTTGATGAATTAATGATAGGGTAAACACAGATTTATTTTCACTGTGTGTTTGCATTTGCAAAGCTGAATGCTAAGGATCTAAGCTACAAAATCAGTGCCCATCAAATAAGTGGCTTACTGGGGTTTTTTATATTTTATAATAATATTTTTATAATTGTGTAAAGGGCATTTCATAGCAGCAATTAAAGTTTTATTAGAAAACTCTCCCAATCCCTCAGAATCTTGCTCCTCAGAAAATATTCTGATTTAGATGAGGGAGAGTCTATACAGATACATCCTCAACATCTTGGTGTTGTACCAGAGGTTCATGGATTGTGGTCCATTTTTCTCCGTGCTTCTTTAAAGTCCAGTTTTCCCTTTCTTTTAATAACAGATGGATGTAATCTGGCTGTGAAGTGCTGGGATGTGATTTTCAACAGCAAACTTTGTATCTTCAGCTCTTTGCTGTAATGAAGAAAACCATCCCACAGTCACTTCTGGGAATTCAATTTCTTGCAGTTATTTGGCTTCCAGCTCCTGGCAGATCCACGCTGGGTTTTCAGGGGTTGCTGGTGTTACAAGAGGTGATTTCTGTCATTTTAAAAGCAGCCACAGCATCAGCCCCGGAGATTGGAACATGAGTAACCTCAGAACTGCCACACTGGGAGGATGAGTGAGAGAAATAATAGAATTTGGTTTAAAAGATAATACCCGGGCAATTTATGCAGCCAGGAGCTCGGGAGAGGCTGGTTTGTGTGGTTTGGATTCTTCACAGTTCACCCCTGCAGTGTCAGTGGTGTTTTATTGACAGCCATTAAATCACAAATGCTTATGAGTGGTTTGTGGGCAGCAAGCATTTATATTTTAGATACACGCTGCCCTTCATGACATTGTACCTCATCAAAGAGACAAAGGTGACCTTTTTATTTTGTCTTGCTCACATTTTGGTGGCTTTATGTACTGTCATGTGCACTTCAGCCTCTGGAGAAGGGAACACTGACTTGCTACGCAGCAGAAAATGCATCAGGAGGTCTGAGCCTAATTCATGTGCTGAGAACAGTGTGTTAAAAGCCGAGGGTTTCCCCGGGTGAAGCACCTTATCCAGCTGTGGCAGAGGTTTTCTGACAAGCACTGCACCTCTGGCTTGGTTATTTTTTAACACCCAGTTAAGACACCCTTAACTACAGGAACATATCTATATAAAATAGGTCCAGAAAATGTCAGTGAGCAGAATGCAGGAGGTTAAATATTTGGTAAATGCAGTGTCTGCGTGGACTCGGGCATGATAAATGTATCTGAAACTGTGTCTTTTTGCAACGCCTGTGTATTATATTTCTGTTGCTTGCAACTGTCAGCACAAGGACAGGATCGCTGGGGATGCGAGCAGGCAGCTGTCTCTGGGAAGCCTATAGATAGCAGCTTCCTTGGGTAGCACGTTTGCAGCTCCTTCAAACAGATTTATCAAGCATCTTTACTGTCTCACCGCTGCCAGCTCGAATGACTTCTCAAGGAGCTTTGCTTATGCAAGCTTTTAAAAGGTGCATTGTTTTTTCTATTTGTTTCTCTGTGTGTGTGTGTGTGCGCCAGGTTTTTTTTTAGTAACTCACTGCAGCAGATAAAATCTAGTGCAGGGTTTCACCATGTGTTAGGGGGAAAAAAAATAATGCTCCATTTGTCCACCGTGACCAGGCTTTAAATAAGCATCAAAACTTCCAGCAGCTGTGCAGAGCAGCAGAGCAGCACAGGTCAGAGAGTCACTCTGGGAGCGAGGAGAGGAGAACCTGCAGAGACGGGAGCTGGAAATAGCATCCGCTTGGCAGAACCCGAGGATACATCCACAATCATTTTGGGGGCTTGGAATGCTTCACAGAATATTCCCCTCTGAGTCCTGGGTGACCTGGAGGAGTTTGGAGACAAACAGGAGCCCCTCAGCTGCCTGCAAGTCCTTCTGGATGGCCACGGAAACAGGAGGTGGAGGAAGGGAGGGCTGAGGAAACAGCCAAAGGAGCTTCCCAGAGAATTTCTCTGCTCGTTACTGCCGCACTTCACAGCATGGGAACTCTCAATAATAACGGCTTTAAAGGCTTCTTCAAAGAGCTTCCAGGCTGTATCCGAAGCTCCATCTGGAAGAAGTCTCATGAGACTTTGGAATGTTTTGTAAATACAGGCAGGGGACAAATGAGGGTTTTCTAAAATTGAATCTGGCAAAAGTTGCTTTCTAACAAGAGCTTGCAACAGGCCACATGAGCAGGAGTGTTTCCCAAACTGCATCCCTGGTGGAATGTCTTTTGGAAAGGGTGCAGTTAACTTGTCATCCCTACAAAGTCTTTTACTAACACAGTAAATTATAGGCCTTTGGGGAATGTGCTGTACTTGGTTCTTTTCAGGTCATGTTCTTGGTCTTGGATTGCTGTGTGAAACCAAATATGCTGCTTTATCCTGTTTGCCTGTGGATTTGTTTTGTGTTCAGCAGATTGAACTGCATTTCTATTTAAATCATTCCTCATTCTAACTAAAACAATTGCTGTTCTGTGGTGTCAGGGGATTCCTGAGGTAACAGGAACACTACATTTTGTGGTATACTGCCCATTTTGACCCTTGAAAGCCCCAGTTCGTTTCAGTCCATTTTCCCTGCTTTGTTTGGGTTAGTGATGCCTCATCAGCTACCCCAGACCATGACAGGCTTTGGGATTTTCAGCACTGGTGGCCCTCGTTGTGGATTTTAGGCAGGGGCTGCAGCATCATTTTCCCATCAGCAGTGCTAATGCTCCAGAACTGCAAGTTTTAAGAACCTGAGGTCTCTCTTAGCTGGTTTTCCCCTTTCCTGCAGCTGTTGATGACACTGTGAGTTACCCAGAGCTGTTGTTTGCCTGTATGTTCCACTTAGCACTTCTGGCAGTGTATGAGAAAAGAGTGAGGAAAAAACTAGGAAAGCTATCAAAAGTACGAGAGTATAAATCTTGTATAGATTGAAAATATCTCCCACTCTCATCTTGGTATTTTTCCCTTCAGTTGAGCTCTTATCAAGAAATTCCAGAATACTTCACAAACACAGATTTAGGCCTTCTAAAGCCTTCCTCCTCCTCTTCCTCCTCCTCCTCTTCTCCCTGAGGAAATGACATTCTCATCCCTTGTTTGTAGACGAGGAATGAAGGTCTGAGTGGTGAAGTGACTCGTCCAAGGTCAGCTGCTGAGTTAGTGGCACAGCTATGAATAGACAAAGGCATTTTAGCTCTCAGCTCTCTGCTAAACAAGACCGTGCCCTCCCAGTTTTAATTTGTCAAACTTCATGACTAGTAACATTTGAGCATCTAGAATGTGACAGAAGAATTTATTTTCAGCAGCCAGCAGGTAATCCCAGGGTGGAAGCTCCTCCCCGTCCCCACAGATCCTGGTGATACTTTTTGGGTTTTTTTAGGGGAGGAGAGAACTGCCCTCCTTGGATTGCTGTTTTGTGGGGCCCTGTAGCTGCTCACCTGAGTGCTCACTTTGGTGATGAAAACAGAGATCCCAGAGCTGCCTCTTCATTTGTCTTGGTGTAGCAGTAATGAAGTGTCCTCAGAGCAGTTTGCCTTCAACAGCTCTTTTAAACCTCCGGTGCAATCTGCTGTTCCTTGAAGGGAAAAAGTAATTCAACTAAAAGTGCTCTGAGGAGCCAAGTGAGAGAAGTAAATGTTGAGTGGTGCTAATCAGGAAGAGGAAGTCATCTGTCTGCGTGTGGTCACTTCCCTGCTCACATGGCACAGCCCTGCAACAGCCGCGTAAGAAGCTTTGTGATCAACAAATGTCAAGGGCAATTAATTCTTCGGCCAGCAGCTGTTATTATTAGGAAAAAGAGCGGCCAGACATAGAAGGAAAGCCTTCAGCTGATTTGTTTTCTCTACCTTTCCCCTCAGTTGCTCAATCCCCCGTGGTGAACTCCCATGCAATAAGAATTTAAAATTTGCCATCTCTCTTTTTTTTTTTTCTTTTCTTTTCGGTGGGAGAGTTTGTATTAGATTTAGAGCACGGAGGAACAGCTCAGGGAAGGCGTTTAGAAAGTCCTCCCCACTTTAATGCTATCAGGATGGAGAGGAGTTGTGTGTTAAGCTGGTAACATAATAATATGTGGGCTGAGTTAAACCCACCTCAGACTGGTTTTCTCCAACTTAATTGATGGAAGCAGAGCACTTTTAGGCTTGATTTAATACCTTCCCAGAGTTATTCCAGGATTGCTGCAATGCAACTGTGGGTGTTCTAAACACACCTACGCTGCCAGAGAATCAGGAAGGATGTACTTAAAATCCCCTAATTTATCTAATAACATCTTTAGCAGCTTTTTGTGTAGGTTTAGCATTGTAATGGAAATGCACTCTGGCTGGATAAAGAGCTGCTGTGTGGAACTGCTGGCTCTGGCTGTGAGGACACGTGAATAGCACTTGGAGCTGGGGGGGGAAATACTCTGACCTGCTACACTCCCTCTAAATGCACCTTGCAGTTGTGCCATCGGTCACTGCAGTTAAAATAATACCTCAAATTTCAGATACAAGTGCTCATGTCTTTGGCTATCCACAGACATTGCTGCTCCCCCTCCCAGGCCCAGGCAGAGCAGAGTTTCCTCATGTTAGGGATATTTTTTTCTCTGCTGTTTAGATCTTGAGTCTTTATTTTAGCCACTGTTGTTGCCCCCGTTCTTAACCAGGTTCCCTCTTTGCCCACCAGCGCACGTCCCTGAGGGGTTGTTTGTAAGTGACACAAAACAAGTTTGGTTTCTCTAAAAAGTTTCAGCATTGAGCTGCTCAGGGAAAGCCTTGGGCTGGAAACAAGCTCAGATTCCTGCGGGTGCCCTGCTGGTAACTGCTGGCATAATTATTCTATCCCGGGCATTGCAATTTCTCCCTTTTTGGGGAGAATCTCACGTAACATGAGCAGAACCGGCATCACTGCATGAAAAACCTGCTCTTTTTGAGCTAAATAAAGACAAGACTGAAAATCAGCTGCTCCACGTGCCAGAAGCAAGGGATGTCCCGGTGTGTTTTCCTCTGGCTGAGCGCTCCTACACCGGGAATTGCGGGATGTAAATGGGATCACAGTTCTGAGCTGTGCTGGGAAGAGCCGGCCCTAAAGCAGCTGATCCCGCCCAGCAGCGGAGCTCCCTGGAGATGCTGCGGGAGCGGGATGCCCGGCTGAGAATTCCAGGGAAAACCTCGGGATGGGGCCGTAACGAGGTGCGAGTGGCTCTCTGTGTGACTTCAAGGGCCAGAGCTTGTCTCATGACCATGCTGGACAAAGCTATTTATCGCTAATCTTATCCTTCAATCATTTATCGATACGTTAAACAGAAGAAATAGGTTAAGGAGGTGTTTGTGTTCATTGCCTGTGGTCTGGATTTCTGACATGGAATTCTGTGGTTGATGGACAGTTTCTGGGCTGAAGTTGGCTCTGTGTCTCTCTGTGACCCTGTGACAGTAGAATGTTTTGGGAAAGACATTGTTACCCCAATAATATCTGTGGAAACAGATATTATTATCTGGAAGTTATCCAGATACAATATCTGGAAGTTTCAGTCTGCATCAGCAGGAGACACCTGCAGAAGTTCAGGCTGACCAGTGGGAAATGCAAAGTCATACATAAATTACGAGGTATTAAATTCCTCTTGAATGAGAGAATGTACTTTAAAGTGGCCTTCGTTTGCTATAGATTAATTAACCTTGGGGGATACCAGGTTTAATTAAACTACAGTGAGTTAAAGCCACTTCACTCTGGATAGAAATCATTCCTGAGGGAGCTTTTTAACCTTATGCACATCAGCTCCCTGTGGGTTAAACTTAACTTTCAGTGCCCCTTAGAGACGCTTTGGACACTTTGAAATCTGAGGAATTCTGGAATCCTGACTCCAATTCTTAGGAGGAACTGGACTTAACTTGAGTTAGAAGTGTATCATACACATGTAAAAAATGTACAGTCATGTGACAGACTCTGGAGGGCTCAAGTCTAGATTTGAAAAGAATTTAAATAGAGGTTATGAACTGAAACATTTATACTTTAAAAACAGGGAACACAGGAGTGAAAGAGGGCAACTAAAATCCATCAGAGAGTCTGAGGTCTTGCTGCAGGGTTGTGGTGCTGCCCGGCAAAGAAGAACCTTGGTGAAAAATACCTTTGTGTTACCTTGCTGAATCACACTAAAACATCTTTTTGTGGGTTTCTCTTTTTCTTTTCCAGTAATTGCCCTTCATTCCTGGCCTCTGCTTTGGCCAGAGCAACTTCAGATGAAGTCCTGCAGAGCGACCTCTCGGCGCATTTCCTGCCTAAGCACGTGGACAACGCCGACGGCATCATCCGTAAGTGCCACCTGCAGGAACTTGGGCTGGATTTCTGGTACAGGAACACCCCACACTGGTGTAAAAAGGTTAATGGGGAGCTCTCCACCACTCCTGATAGAGCTGGAGGTCTAATTTCTCAGTCAAAGCTTTCTCAGCTTCGGAATCAGTGTTTTAAGTGCAGCTTCATGGCTGTATCTGATGGCCCTGAATCTCTCTCAGCACTTTATACAATGTGGTTGTGCTGGCAAGTGCCAGTTGTCCTCCCTCATCCTTGGAGCAAAGTCAAATATATGTGGGAAGAGATAATTTAATTCTGAATTATTTCAGTCAGTGTGGTTTTTACTATGGCTTGTAAGTTTTTTATATGGTTTTAGCAAAAGGTTGTATAAAGAGATTTCGTGATTAAAAGGGAGAAAATTCCTTTTCCTCATTTATCTGTGTTGGCTGACGAGATTTTTGCAGCATCCAGCTCAAGGTCATGCACCCTAAATCATTTCAGGACTCTGCTGGCCTAAATAACCTTGAAAATTGGCTGGGCTGTTCATTACATCAAAGACCAATTTTTCTCACATGTATTGACAGGAATTCTGTCATTTGATCTTGAAAATACAGTCCCCAAACCACTTCATCCATTCCCTCCTTTTTTGGTTAAAAAACCCTCCGTAAATTATTCTGAGGATAAGGAGGATCTATAAATCTGGCTCTTCAAAAAGGAAGATTCTGCTGCCTTCCCCAGAGGCCCTTGGAAACCTGAGAAACAGAAAAACATGCTCTGGGTTCCCTTTCTGTAGGTATTGCTGCCTCCTCCTGCTGAGCAGGTAAATGGAATAGATTTGTCATTGTTCTGGCTGAGCAGCCTTCATTAATTTCAAATTGAGATCTCTGAAACTTGCATAAATATTTGACAGTCTCCAAGGAAATGTTGACTAAGCCTCCACACAGAATATCTACAGAATTCAACAAAAAAAGGGGGGAAAAAAAGGAAAAACCCATCACAAACCCCTCACAGCTACAGAAATTGCCATTTAAATAAATCTAAGTCTGTAAGACACGGATGCAAACATAGATTAACATGGGAACAGGCTGGAGCAGGCACTAAGAATAGGGCTCCAGATGCAGTTTGTTGAGGTGAATTGTCATAATGAGGGTACTTGGAAATAAAATATCCCTTTGCTGATGCAATGTGAAGTGCTAAATTGTGAGGGTTTAGGGGGAGAGGAAGAGAGAGGAACATCTTCTGGCTCGTAGTAAAGCAACAGTTTCATACAAACCCTGCAATTTCAAATAATCCAAGTGATAATTTTCCAAAACAGAACATCAGCTCAAGTGTCATAGACAGAGTCACAGAATGGTTTGGGACATTAAAGCTCATCCAGTGCCACCCCTGCCATGGGCAGGGACAACTTCCACCATCCCAGGGGTCCCCAAGCCCTATCCAGCCTGGCCTTGGAGACTTCCAGGGATGAGGCAGCCACAGCTTCTCTGGGCACCCTGTGCTCCATCAGTGCCTCATCAGCCACGGGTGCAAGGTTTGGCCACGAAAACCCAAACAAAACTGGGGGGAGCAGCGGCTCCATCCTAGAGAACCTTCCCAGGGAAGTCCCCTGAGAAACCTGGGGTGGGTGCTGAGAGGAGATCTGCCCTCAGTGGCACCATACAGGGAGAGTTTAATGCTTTGGAAGAAAGCAGAGGGAAGTGTGGAAGGTGGTGAAAATGGGATTTATACATCTTGAAGTTTGATGCTCAGAGTTCACTGTGCCCTGATGCTGCTTGAGCTGCTGCAGAATGTGAAACCAAGCTGAATTTAGCTGGCTGGCTTTAATATCCAGTTCTATGTCAGGGTTTTTTATGAACCCAGAAAGATTTTTACTCTGTGTGATACAAGGAGACATTTACCTGATTTGCCTCAAGTTTGAATCTGCTGGAAGATAAGAAAAAATAGCTTTTTCAAATTTCCTTAGTGGCACATTTCACTCTGAGAATTGCAACGTGACAAATCATGTCCTGTACTTAGGAGTGGTAAAGCAGCTCTTGGTGTGCTGGTGGAAAGGAAATGAGAAGCTCCATGACAGAAGAATGCAAATCGTAGAAGAAGGAGAACTGGTTGGAGTCCACAAATACAGGATTGCAAGAATAGGGGTCTGTTAATATTTGGGTGTCCATGTGGCTTTGAATATCTGAGTCACAGGCCTTGACATTCACACATTCTCTTCCAGCTGCCCTGGAGAGGAGCAAGAAATTTTCCATGAGAACTGAATGATGTTGGATTTTTTTTTTGAAAGGTCAGGTTAAGGACATGTAGGTTTGGGGTTTTTTTGTGGAGGAAGAGAATCACATGGAAGTTTGGCATTGTTAAGGAACCACCATAGCAGGACCGTGTGACCTGGTGGTGGCACCACATACCCAGGAGATGTCACAAAGCAAATCATAATGTCCCATTACCCAGTTGTTCCAGGTTCTAGGAGATGGATCCTAGAGATCTCCAAAGAGATCTAGAGTTCCTAGATTAAGGAAAACCTTGGTCATTGGTTCTGACCCTTGTTGTCACACTGTTCATGTTTTCAACAGCTCATAAAACATGGCACCACAAAGCAGGATCTGCTTCCTGGTATTCTTTCTATCCTGGTTGTGCCCTGTCATCTTTGGGAACAACAATGCCTGAGCTGGTTTTCCCACTCACTGTGGTGCAGCTCAGCATTACTTCCAACCTTGGGGATTTGGGAGCAGCAGGAGGGAAATGAAATTCTCCGTGACACAACCGCAGTGACAGCTGAGTCAGCTCCAGCTCAGCACGGCAACATTAACAATTGATGAGTAATTTCCAGCTGTGAGGGGGTGGTTTTTATTGTGGTATTTTATTATTCTCCTGTTCTAACCTCACGAGCAGTTACTGATGATGCTGACACCACGCAGGGTCCCCTGGGAAGGGTGTTGGGATCTCAGCAGGGCCGCTGGGTTCACTGCCATCCTCCTGCAGAGGTGCCACAGCCACGCGACTCTGACGCGCGCCCGCTCCACCTCTGCCCACTGGGGAGAAATGGGAGAGCAAGATCTGTGGGCTTTCCTCTAGGAAATAGAACTTGGACACCTCAGGTTGGATGTGTTGCCTCTTTAAATACATTACCCAAAGAGATTTCTGGTGGCACTAGGGAGAGCAGTACAGCTGGGGTGAGGAACCCTCACACTGTGGCAGTGGTGGGATGACCCAGTGGTTTGATTTCCACCCCTTGGTTTTAAAGCTGTGTGATCAAGGAGCCAAGACTCCTTTTGGTTATTTATCCAGTGTATATCCAGCTTAATGCCTCTTGATTGAACCAGCTCGTAATCAACAGAGCTGGGACAGTATCTTGTTCCTAAAGGGCTTGGCCCCCTGGTCCTCCCCCCTGTAGACCTAGGACAGAAATTGGTAAATGCTGCTTTTAGGCTCTGCACGGAATTCCTGTGAACCAAGAGATGCTGTAACTCTCCCCTGTCCTCCCTGCATGTGAGCCCCTCCTCCTCCAGGAGTGATTGGCACTCCTGGATTGCTGCTGCTTTGAAGATCCCTGGCTTTGGTGAGCGATCATGAACAAAGAGATTTGGATGTGTTCAGCTCTGATGCTGACTTCCTGTTTTCCTCTCCTGGATTTCAGAACAAATGTCAAGTGCCTGAGCTTTCATGTTTTAAAATGACAATTTCTCAGGAGTGACAGTTCAGCATTTTCTTAAATTTGAGGCCTTTATGTTTTTCTCATTTGCTCATGCAGATTTCTCTGACACACGGTTGTCAGGAATATGGGAATAACAGCAAATCTGGAAATAGCTAAGAAGGCACCTGTGCACTGCTGAAAGTGCACAAAACATCTTGAAGTGACTCTACTAATTTCTGCAGATTATTTCCACTGTCTTGCCTCAGCTCTGCAGTGAAATGGTGTTCAGCATAGAGAATTTGGTCCAAATCCAGTGTGTTATTGTTATGGAGGGTGGGTTTTGTAGGTGACACCCTGTGCCGTGACAAAGTCCCTGTCAGGGCCACGTGAGGGATCCAACGCTTTTCGTGCCTTTCATTTTCTCTGCTGCTGCAAATGAGCTCCCCAAAGGCAAGGGGAAATGTTTAAGTCAAAAAGACAAACAAACAATGAGCTGCCTACTGATGAATGCTGATTATGGTGAGTTTGGCTTCCTCTTTTCATGCATCAGAGCCCAGAATTTCCCTGCTGACATCAACTGCTTGGCTAAAATGGTTTTGTTTCGTCTTTATAATGTATGCAAGGGAGAAAACTCTGACTTAATAACACTCTCAAGGCTTTCATTTGTGGTTTGTGCCTTCCCCAGAGATCGAGACGGTGAAGTTGGCCCGTTTAGTTTACAGCAAACTGCACGAGATCTGCAGCAACTGGGTGAAAGATTTCCCTCTGCAGCCCAAGCCCCACCGCTACTACGAGACCTCCATCCACGCCATCAAGAACATGCGCAGGAAGATGGAGGACAAGCACGTCTGCATCCCTGACTTCAACATGCTCTTCAACCTCGAGGTAAGCACAGAGCACGTGGGAGGCACGGGTTCTACGATCAGTGGTTTCCATCCTGTGGAAAGCAGGCAGTTTTCCACTGAGGAAGTGAAAGGTGATGGACCTGAGGGGGGTCGGCTGTTGGTGTTGACCGGATCACCTCACAGCTCACCTCTGAAGCCACTTGGCAGCTGGGGGTGGGTCTGCTCTGCTTTTTGACCCTTCCTCCTGGCAGGAAGAAGCCAAAAGCAAAAATAAGGAAAGAAAGTAAAAAAAACCCCAAAACTTAGAGGACTGTGGGGTGCAGCTCACACACAGTTCTAGCAATGTGAGTAGTTTGGTGGAACTGGGGCCTGCCTTCCCTCCATTAATCTCTTGATGTGGCTGTTGGTCAGACACTCATTCTTGCTCTCCCTTGAGATATAAAACTGGACACTGAGGAATGGAAAGTAAAAGAAAGTGGCAAGAATTTTACCTTAAGGATCAAATTGCTGCATAATTGCTTCTTTATTACACCTTGTCACTTTAATAACCATCTTCTGCTCCATCCACATTCTTACCTTTAAATGATATTAATGCAAACAGAGGCAGATGTTTCCTTTGCCTGTCAATTGTCAGCTTTCTTATTCCAATTTGTGTTGGAGCCCATTACCTAAAAATTACAATGTGCAAATATTCCAGTCACTGAGCTGGCTGTCAAGGTTGAATTGGCTCTGTCAGTGGGTTGGTGTTGTGTGTGTGAATAGGCACAGGAGTTTCTGTCTCCTGGTACCACCTTGTTTCTCTGAACAGAGAAGGGGAAGCTGAGAAAACTGCCTTGAAGATGAGTGATTTTGCTGTATTTGATTTGTGAATGTAATCACAATTTTCTGATGAGAGAGCACATGCAGTTTTTTTTTAAAACACAGGCATCTGAGATGATATGTTTTAGATTTAAGTAAAAAAGAAGAGCAAAAGCAGAGGCTGGCTGGCTTCACATTTTAACTGTACTGGCATTTTATCCCTGGTGGATTCCAATCATGATGTAGACTTCATGCAAACTGTATTGGATGTTCTTCTCTCTCTGTGGTTTTTTGCAGTCACAAAATCTCCTGCACAATTTGATGAGAATGGCACTTCCTATTTGAGTTGTGTGACTGAGCTGTAACAAATGGGACCTAAGGATTGCTGAGAGCACTACACAGGGGATTCTGGCAGGGCTTCTCTTGCACTTTGCAGGTAGAATTCAACAACAAGGGTGGAAATTTCCTATTGATGCAAGTGCAGGTGGTCAGGGTAGTTTGCTTTTCCAGTGGAGACTCTGTCTCTAATTGCAATTTGATGAGGACACCACGAAACCCAAGTTCAAAGGTTTAAGACAATCCAATGAGCTGCTTGCATTGCCTTCCCCTGAGTTTTTTTCCTCCCTGTGTTTCCCCTGGCAGGACCAGGAAGAACAAGCTTATTTTGCTGTGTTTGATGGCCATGGAGGAGTGGATGCTGCCATCTATGCCTCCATCCACCTGCACGTGAACATGGTCCACCAGGAGATGTTCCAGCACGACCCAGCCGAGGCTCTGTGCCGAGCCTTCCGCGTGACCGACGAGCGCTTCGTGCAGAAGGCAGCCAGGGAGGTGAGGGGCTCCAAGAGCACTACCCTGTCAATTCTGCCTTTGTCAGAAGGGTGCTGCAAGCACAGCAGAGTCAGCACAGAGCTGTCCATGCACTGGTTCCCACTGGTGGCTTTCCATCCATAGCTTCACACCCCATAAAAATTTTCAGCCCCTGCTTCTCACAGCATCCAGCTCCTCTAAAGGATGCTGCTGCCGTTCCCATGCTCACCTGGTGACCAGGCTCAGTCCTTGGGTTCACTAACACACAGGTGTGCCTGTCAATGACAGGAGGCAGCCAGAGCAGTCCCAGCAATGCCCAGCTCCTGGCAGGTGGGTCCCATGCCAGGGATGTCACGGGGCAAATTCGTGTTCAGCCAGGTTGGCTCTGAGGGGCTGTTAGTGAGCAGTCGTAGCCGTAGGGAAAGCACTGCCTGTTCCTCCCTGGGAATAGGCTCTGTGCTGCAGTTGCAACATATTCTGTCCCTGAGTTAAGTAAGAAAATGCTTTGAAATGGAAATGTATATTTTCCAGAGCCTGCGCTGTGGAACCACTGGGGTGGTGACTTTCATCCGAGGGAATATGCTGCACGTGGCTTGGCTTGGGGACTCCCAGGT
Organism: Oreocharis arfaki; assembly: GCA_013398015.1. Taxonomy (NCBI): domain Eukaryota; kingdom Metazoa; phylum Chordata; class Aves; order Passeriformes; family Paramythiidae; genus Oreocharis; species Oreocharis arfaki. The sequence goes on from VZRR01008872.1 coordinate 80,346, forward strand.
CATGCTCGTGAGGAGAGGCCAAGCTGTGGAACTGATGAAACCCCACAAACCAGACCGAGAGGTGAGAAGGGCCTGTCTAAACACCCTGGGCAGTGCCACCACAGGTACCAGCTTTGGGGGAGCGCTGCCATGCCAGGATCTCTTGGAGCTGCAGTGCATGTTCCACTTATCCTGGTTTGTTCAGATCTGTGTGCAAATTCTTTGTCTCATCTCTTGGGGCCTGCCGTGTCTGTGAAAAACCAAGTATTTATGGGAGTGTTGAGTGTGTGATGCAGCTCTGACTGCTCTGTCCAAACCTCTCTTGTGCTGCTGTTCAGGATGAGAAGAAGCGCATCGAGGCCCTGGGCGGCTGCGTGGTCTGGTTTGGAGCCTGGAGGGTGAACGGGAGCCTCTCTGTCTCCAGAGCTATTGGTGAGTGGGCTTCCATTCCTTTTTGACACTTGCTTTGCTTTTTAACTATAAAATTTTAATTTTTAAGTCATCAAAATTTGAAATACAGCTGAAGATAAGTCTATGAGCAATAACCTCCATTTTTCCCCCTACAGTCTGAGGGAATAATTTCCACATAATTGCTTTAACTTGGGGTAAGAGCCATTGGCTCCATGCTGAGTTAATAAAGGGCTGATGGAAGCTGTGGCTGCAAACCCACACTTGTGTTTCTCTGCCGTTTTTCCACAGGGGATGCTGAGCACAAGCCATACATCTGTGGGGACGCAGACTCTGCCTCCACGGTGCTGGATGGCTCTGAAGACTACCTCATTCTGGCCTGCGACGGCTTCTACGACACAGTCAACCCCGATGAGGCAGTCAAAGTGGTGGCTGACCATCTGAAGGAGAATAATGGCGACAGCAGCATGGTAGCACATAAATTGGTGGCATCTGCTCGGGATGCCGGCTCCAGCGACAACATCACCGTCATTGTGGTGTTTCTCAGGGACATGAACGCGGCGGTCGCGGTCAGCGAGGAGTCGGACTGGACAGAGAACTCTTTCCAAGGTGGGCAAGAAGACAACGGGGAAGACAAGGAGAACCATGGAGACTGCAAACGGCCGTGGCCCCAGCACCAGTGCTCAGCACCTGCAGATTTAGGCTATGAAGGACGAGTGGATTCCTTCACCGACAGAACTAGCTTAAGCATAGGGTCCAGCGTTAACCCCTTGGATGATCAAGGCTATTTAGACCTGACAAAAACAGAAACTAGTACACCTCAGAGTGCCAAATGTCTGCCACCACTTCAAGCGTTTAGTCCTGGCATACCAAAGAGCGCGGATTCGATCGGCGGCTCCCCGGTGAAGAGCGAGTCCTGCGGACAGAGCGACCCCAGGGAGGACGAGGCCCCTCTGAGCTGGGGCGCTGCAGGGCAGGGCATCTACAGGGTCAGGGGTTTATCCCCCGTCTTCTTTGGGCTGGAAGATGAACTGTTCAAATCCTTGGGAAAACGAGCTGCGTTCCCTCACTTCCGGCTCTGCAACGGGAAGAGGTGGCGAGGAGCCAGGCTCAAACCAAAGTTTCACACGCCGCTCTCGGCCCACGAGCCTTCCCAGGGAGAAGGATCCAGCCTGGCCTTCCCCGCCCGGGGCCGCAGGAGCAGGAGGGCGTTGGCCCGACCCTCCCCGTGGCGGAGGCTGCCCAGCCCCGGCTCTTACAGCGAGTGTTTGATGCGAAGACAGAGTCATTGTATACCAGACCCACCCCTTCATCAATGCTGTAAAATGTAACCACCCCCTCGTGTTCCCCTGTCAGACTCCCAAAGTAGACATTCCCAAAATAAAACCGGCATCATCAGAAAGCGAAAAAAAAAAGAGGTGGGCATTTCCGAACTGTACTCCAGCCCCCTGCCGAGCTCAACCCCTGTGTAAATAGATCTAGGAATTAACCAATGTAGTTGTTTCGATCTCTAATAAAAGTTTGGTGGTGGTGCCACCCCGAGCAATGCCGCAGCCGCCCGACCACCCGCACACACGAGTGTCCAGCCACATCCAGCAGGGAGAGCCCAGCAGCCGCTGCACGTGGACAGACAACGCCAGGGCACGGTCCTTAAACACGCAGAAGGTTGCACCTGCCTGAGAAATGTCTGTGGAGCAATACTCAAAAGAACGATCTGGGTTAGAACTGCCAAATTTTTTTAGAGCGGGGGGAAGTTTCCATAGAGTCGAGGTGTGGGGTTTTTTGGTTCTTTGGTTTTTCTTTTTGTGTTCTGCTTTCTGTTTATTCCAGGTGAGCGTTAAGATGAATTAGAAAATTACATCCACTTTTGCAGGTAGACGACTAAAAGCCATACAGGGTTTACCAGGTACCTTAGGAATGGACACACTAAGCTCCTGCTGCTCTGGTCTCAGACTCCCATCGAGGTACAGACTCATAATTTACCTTTTTTCTTTTTTTTCATGTAATATAAAATGTGGAGTATGAAGAAAACTTTTCTTGCAGTTTTAAAAAAGGATTATTTTCTATGGCTGGAAGTGCAGTGTAGGGAATTTCATATCTTTCTGGTGCTTTTAGTGGCATTTTTCTCGTTTCTCAGTTTAGGAAATTGTTCTCAATGAGTTGAACATGATTGTGCTTGATGCTTTGAGCCAACCTCTTCCCACCTTAACTTCATCTCAGGTCTTAAAAGAACCCAACCCATGGAGGTGTCCAGTCCCACCCTCTGTCCCTACGCCCGTCCCAGCGGAGATCAGGAGCTGTTGGATGAGCTGTGTGGTTCTGGTGAGGATTCCCAGGTGGCAGAGGCAGCATTTCACACGCAGTGGCAGCAGGAAGGATGCAGCACCACGGCTGCCATGGGCTGTGTTCAGGGTGTGTAGGGATGGATGCCGGAGCAATCCAAAGAGGATGGAAATGCCGAGGATGCAGCAGAGCAGGGGCTGCGCTGGGGCTTCAGCGGAGAGGGTGGAATTCCCTGCCCGGGCAGGGCTCTGCTCCGGCTGCCCCGAGTCCAGGAGGGCCAGGGAGGAACTCAGCTGCCCTTCTTTGCATAAGCAGCGGCCACCAGCCCCTCCCCGCTCCCGAGGTGAGGTCACACCCTTAGGGGAGCTGCTAATTGGGACGTAAATAAGCGGCCGATTCCCATCAGCTCCACTAAGTCCAGATCCTGTTACTACCCTTTGTTACAGCGATGCATTGGGAGGAGTATGAATAAAGTAAGTCTTCATAGGCACTTAGTGAACAATTCATATCATTTTAGCAGTAACAATAGCAGTATTAGTGTTTAGCTAGAATTTGCAAAGTATTTTAATATTAAGTAGTCAAGAAAATTATTCAACACGACGAGATGGCGAGGCTTGAATTCTGCCAATTTCCGCTGCTTCTCTCTTTGATGCACTATTTTAAAAGCAATCTGATGAACAGCAAAAGGCTTCGTGAGCAACCAGGACTTGGAGTGTGGCTTTAGATTCCTTTGATCTTTTTCAGACTTTGTTTTAATCTTACGGGATCATTGGCTCTTATCTGCCATCTTATTCTGCCTTAGCTGTTGTCGACGTTCTCTTTAGCTGCAGCTTCTGTTCCAAGTCAGATTTACCGAGGAAATTTGAGAAACCATGAAATGGTAAAATATGCAACTCTGGGGCATCTCTGCGGTGCCTTTGTTTTAAATTATTCACAGTAATAATGACTCATTGAAAGTCCATCTTTAGCTGACTGTCGTGTTCCGGAGAGAAAGATGGTGTAAGTGCAATTCTTGATGTGAGTAAACTAGAATGCAAACCCATCACGGATGGTAAAACTTCTTCCCAGTCTGCAGGAGCAGTTGAAGAGCACTGGACTGCATGTGTGCTGTTTTGGGAAGGATCTAGCTTTTTAGGTGTGGATTCATAAATGGTAATTCTGCGACTCATCCCATTTATCTTGCTAGGAGAAAAAAAAAAAAAATCCACCATCGTAGTTGCAGTGTGGTCAGGTAAAACCATTGTATAGATAGAGCAAGTGTTCATTTCTTCACTAACTGCATATTTATAGAGTAGATAGGAACCATTTGTAAGGTAAGTCCTTTAAAGTTCTATAATATTAAAAGTAGTGGTTATTGGTCTGATTATGCTGCTCTTGACTCTACACACTAGACAAAAAGCAGTGCTTGTGAAATGCAGTGTTTTCTCTTAATGCCACTGGTGATAGGAAGTAGTTCCTTCAGTTCAAACTCCTGTGCCCTTATCTGCTGCTTGCTGACGTAAGCAATAATCCCTCTCTAACGGTATCTAAGTGTTCTGTATCTCGTACCTTGATCGTCTATCTGGTGACAGTGTAAAATATTAGGCTAATAGAGAAGTATCTCCTTGTATTTATTAACTGTTGATACTGAGATTCAGTCTGTGACCTGTGTTTTGTATTTTTATCGTGTATCTTAGTGGTGGTGAAAATTTGTACAACGAATCTTTCCAATAAAGAGCTGAAGTATCCCTTTTCCGCGTTCACACAACCCCGCATCCCTCTCGGTCGACGTGGTGACCGTGGTTGCAGAACCAGGAGGTAGCAGTGACAACATGGCTTTATTTTTGTTCTGTTTCAGTTGTGGTGGTTTTGAGGAAGGGGCTCGGGCTTGTTGTGCCCGGAGCTGCTCAAAACTCGCTCGTAAGCTCTTCACTGTGAGCGCCGCGGGGCTCCCGCGCCGGGAGGGGCCGCTGTGCTTTTCCAGCTCTGAGGAATGTGTGCGGTGCAGAGAGCAGAAATAGCACCAGAGCAGGGAGCTCTCAACCCATTCCATTTGCACTAGAGGTGGGTGGAAACGCACGTGTGGAACTTTTCTTTACCTAGAAGTGCCATCCATTGTCCTTGCGAGTGAGAACCGTTCCGTGGCTGAGTCGCCGAGTTCCGCGGCGCCGAAGGACAATGTCCAAGCAGACTTTAACTTACACCACGTTTCTGGTGGTGCAGCATCCTAGAAACTCCGCCTGTTTTTGGAGCACTGTGTGTCAGTTGTCCCATGGGCAGATGAGGCACAATGAGTTGTGTGCATAGACATGGCTGCTGTAGTTCAGGTCCGCTCTCTCTTCACCCAATCCTCCTGACCCCAAGATTCTGCGGGAATAAAGCAAAATGAGAAAGATTGGTCTAAATTAGGGGCTGTTTTAGCACAATTTCGTCACTCAGCACTTAGCCACATAAACAAAGCCATCCAAGGGGATACTGCAGCTTTGTTCATGTCTGTAATTTAGAGCAATCTTTCTTTAATTCACATCCTCTTTGCGACAGGAACAAAACTTTCTACCCTCGTATCATGTGCAATAATAAGGAAGCATTAACACAACCTCTGACTCCAATGTCCCTGCCCCTCTCCAGCCCTGGCACCCCGGCCATGGCACTGCCCTCGCCAGCATTAAATCTAAAGAAAAACAACCCCCACCTGTCAGGGTCTCGTACAACCCTTGTTGTGTCCGGTTTTTCCTCTCCTTCCCTCTGGAAGACACCTCGGGACGAGAACAGGGGAGGTGGCTGAGCTTACCCCGAGGGCTGCTGCTCGTGGCCAGCCAGGCACGGTCTCAGCTCCTGGGTGCTCCTGCTGACCTTTCTGTAGTACCTTGTTCATGAAACATGTTCTTTATGAAGCGAATAAATTCAAGCTAAATCATGTACCGGTGTTGGGACTTCTCCATTTGCAATCTTGTTCTACAGTTCACCCGCGAGTTTAGTTCTAACCATGTATTAGTCATCCATATTTTATTTATGAAAGCTGTTTATACAGGAAAAACTGTTGAAGTTTTACCAATATCTTAATAAAACAGTAATTTAAACCACACTCCAGGTAATCTGGTTATTTAAGAGCTAACAAAGGCAGCGAGCAGCTGTGCCTTTACTGTGGTGAAAGGGGGTTTCCTTTGTGGGATATGGAACTGGAATTACTCTGTTGAGCTCTGGCTTCCATGTGGGTGCCCAGGGCCCATTGTGGCCCAGCTCTGCTGTTTCACAGCCCAAAAGGGATGGGGCTGTGATGGCATAGCCCAAGGAGATCAATGTCTTCCAAGCCTCTTTTTGGCCCTGTTCTTTACAAACCAGCTCTAAATAGGGTGTCCATAAGGTGAGCAAAGCAACAGCTCCCCTCCTGCCCCTCCAACAGCTGGACACAGCCCCTGTGCCTCAGCAGTCATTTCCTCCAGCCCCTCATTGAGAGTAAGGCAGCTGTGAGTGCTGAAGAGGCAGAGCTCCGTGATTACACTGATTGAGCTGTGTGCAGTGATCACCACACAGCCCCAAACACTCAGGAGGCACCTCCAGGGTGTGGGGCCTGGCCTTGGCCCCCTCCAGGCCCAGCCCTGGAACAGGCTCTGCTCCCTCTGCAGCTAGCAAACACAAACCAACTTCGGGGAAAAACTCTGCCTCCTTCTCGATTCCTGCTCAAATCAAGATTTAAGGATTTGGTCTGGCTTCTACAAACAGAATCCCAGAGGGGTTTAAGTGCTTTTCACTGAAAAATTAAGGAAAAAAGTGACAGGTGGATGGCAGGAAAATGTCCCTCCATGAGCAGCCAGGCATTGCAGCAAGTGGAGCTGACCCTGACAGCCTCCACCCTTTCACTTATCCACACACAAACACCTAAAACTCAAGATTTCAACATTCATTTTATTAACAAAGTGCAAACAGTTTTAAACTAGGAGTTGTAGAGCACATTCACACGGACATAGGGTGCAGGCAGCCACACGAGGACAATACTGGGCTCATGCTTTGTCACTAACCAGGCATCAGCTCCCAGAGGAGCTTCACAAGGACTTTAGCAGCTCAAAATGCAACGAACAAAGAGTTTGGCAATGGCTGTGGTTGGTCCACGTCACCAACTGGGGGAAACAATTGGAGTGGTGGCTGTTTTCCCCCCAGCACTCCCAAGGACAGTCACACACTCAGTGTCAGTCCAGCAGCACAGCAGGACACTCATCCCCCTGGGACAGAGCTCAGCACCTTCCCCACAACTCCTCAGAGCAGCTGAGGCTGGTGGAGCACGAGTGCCACCCTTCAGTGCCAGGCCTGCAAAGGTCGTTGTGCCCCAGGACAGGGTTAAGACAACGGCAGAAGAACCACGGAGAGGGCACACAGGGCACACGGCCACGGACAGCGGCCTCGGGCTCAGCTCCAGGGAATGCACACACCTCTCCCCAGGGATGCAGCCATGGGTCTTCAGGCCTCAAGGCCACGCTCTACCTGCTCCAAACAAAGTCAGTTTGCACTGAAAACTCTCCTGGCTGGAGCAGTTTTAAGGCTTCAAACACAATCTTACAAGTTAAAATTTTATGCCAGCTACTTCAACCCCATCAGTTTTGTACCGATTATGGAAGTGTGCAGAGCTCAGCCCCTCCCTCCCTCCCTCCTCCCAGACTGCCCCAGAGCCAGAGGGAGCTCAGGATCCTGACACAGGATGAGCAGCGGCTCCGTGGCTGCAGCTCCTGGAGCAGCACAGGGAAGGTGCAGCCCCAGGGGTGGCCAAGGAGAACTTTCCCAGTTACCTGGTGCTGTCCTCTCCAGGGACAAAGCTGAGATCGTCAGAACTGGCCTGATCCCCGTCTGGTAAGGCCGAGGAGTGCTCTGAGGGTGAAAACAACACCAGCAAAACCCAGTCACCCTCAGCAGCCAGGGAATGCTGCCTCTCCTCACTCAGGCCAAAACTTCATCCCCGTGGCCTCAGAGCTTGGATCCACTGGATTGGAAGTGAAAGCTTAACCAGAGGACTTTCTGCAGCACCACTGAACTGCTGGAAGCACATTCCTGCCAATTAAGATGCAAATCCATGTCTAAGGCAGTGGTTACCTCCCTGGAATTACCCTACTTACAGTGCCAATCCTGGCACACAGGGAGTTCCAATTGGGAACTGGAGCTATGGGTTTTCCAACCCTTCCCAGGAGACTCACCTAAACTGACTTCTCAAGGCTAGCAAGAGTTTCCCTCTCCCATTTCGAGCTGTTTTAATTGGGATCCCAAGAGAAGAGTTCCAAATCTTACTGGCAGTTTCTTGAGCTTTAACACCTCCACAGCCCCCCCTTCCAGGGATCTGTACCCGAGGAGCTCTGGGAAGACTGGGAATGTCTGGGAAGAGGGGCTCAATCAGCTCTACCTTCGCTGGAGGGCTGGACAGAGAAGGCCTGGTTGAACACCTCTGAGGGAGAGGTGGCATCTTCCTGCTCCTCGTTTTCCGTGTCACATTCGATGTCACTGTCACTGCTCATCCCTGGCAGGAGGTGAAGGACGTGCTTCTGACACACCCCAGCTGCAAGAGAAACCAGAGACACCCAGGGCAAAATGATGGCAGCAGGATCTGCACAGCTGAAACGTCTGACTTCATCCCATGGAAGGGTTCCTGCCAGCTCTTGGGATTTGCTGCCAGGAGAACTGAGGGAAGGAGCACTTTGCAAGCACTCAGGGGTCTGGCAGAGCACAGGGTACCAGCCCTGAACACAGCTGGATTTGTCCCGTGTGCCACCAGCTGAGCTGCTCAGCCTGTTCTGCAACTGGGACAGAAAATAAAAGTTGCTTTTCTAGGAGCTAAAAGGCAGCACAACCCGTGGGGCAGATGGACCTAGCAGAGCCTTCAAGCAGTAGCAGTGTATTCAAGTCTCACAATAAATTTCCCCCTCAAAGCAGAACCAGGCGGTGACCTTGGGTGGGCACTGGGCAGCTGGAACTCTCCATGGACAACACAGGGTCTGCTTGGCTCTGCCTCTTAAAAGCTGATACTCATTGCTAAGAAAAAGCAAAGTGAGGGGCCAACTCCTGTGTAGTTTTTCCTCTGAGGGGAAAAAAATCGTAATATTTGCTTCCAGGGGTTTTTAACAATGAAGTATTTCAGTTTCTAAAGCGTTTTCCTATTGGGCTCCCTGCTCTGAGAGCAGAGCTGCAGGAGCACATCATGATCACGCTGCAGTGACTAAGAGCAGAAATTCAGTTTTGTCACTGAGAGACCTTCTGTAAATGCCAACTCCCACACAATATTGCACACTGCAGCTCGAGATGGATGCTGGCACCTTAATATAGGCTTTGCGCTACAATCCAGTCATTGAAATTCAAATCAGTGCAGGGGTGGAAGGCAGGAGAGTTTTAGCAAGATAAGAAAAACTCTATGTGGACTTCCAGAAGGGAAAAAAAAAAAAAAAAGCAGTGTTATTTTTTTTTCCAGCACGGAAAGGATGCAGGAAGGGAGGGGGAAAAACTTTCCTCCAAGTCTCTAAGGAAACTGGATTACGCAGCACAACGCCAGGCACGAATGAAGTGCTGGAGAGGCTCTCGTGTGGCTGTGGAGAAAGTTACCACGGGGGGTGATCCCTGAAGGCAGCAGAAGCACAAGCTAAGGTCACTGACTGCTATTGTAATGAGATAAATTCTTCTCAAGGCCACTCCACTGAACAGCAAAGCAGAGACCTGGAGCTGTCTCAAGGTACAAAAAGCAGCTGCTTGTCCAGAGAGCGACGGCCCCACATGACAGCCCCGATCCTGCCCGGACAGCAGCCACACACAGACCTCCTCTCCTCACTTTTATTCTCCAGCTGCCACGTTACAGCAAAGCTCAGCACCCATGGAAGCAGCTTTTGGGGGTGGTTTTCTCTCCTCCTTTCCCGCTCCAGAGGCGGAGCAGCAGCGCCCGGAGCGCGGCCACGCTGCAGCTGCCCCCCACCACATCCAATTTACCTTCCTCTGGTCCTGCAGAGGCACCTTCAGAGCCCATCCCCTGCAGCTCCCCGGGCTCAGAGCTGCTCTCCAGGCTGCCAGACTGGGCTCCTTCCGTCCGACATCCCTTGGAGTTTGAGCTTGGGAAGGAATTTAGGAGAAACGCAAAACCCCACGTGAGAAATTCAGCCTTAACTCAGCTGTGGAAACAAGGCCTTTTAGTGCCACATGGAGTTTTACTCCTTAAGTCTTCTGCACACCTACCTAAACTTCTGGCTTTGTAGAACATTTTAATATTTCTGAATCAAGCAAAAAACCTTGAAAAGTTTCAGTGTTTTCCCAAAAAAGGTGGCTCTACTTATTTAGAAAAAATAACCTGAAAACTCCATTGCCCTTTGCTTAGCTGGCCAACAGAGAATTATCATCACACAGCAGAAAAACTGAGTTGGAGCAAAAAACATCATCTTAAACGAGGAAATCAAAAGTGATCAAATTTCAGTTAGAGGGTATTTTGCATGGAACAGTGGGAAAACAGGCCTGGACTGCCTTTCAATTCCAAGTGGCAGACTCCAGCCAGAGCTGATCAAAATAAGAGAAAAATGGGGAAAAAAAAGAAAAAAAGAAAAAAGACAACTTGTAACCTAGTTACAAACCCAAAAATTGCTGTCCAGAGGGAACAGCAGCAACCAAGTAAACTTCAAAGTAATTTCTCTTTCATGCTACAAGCACCTGGTTTTAGGAGATTGTGGGGTTTTTGTAGATCAAGGGAAGGTGGGGGAGAAGATAAGAGGAAAAACGAAGAAACTCTTACCCCAGAGCACCAACTTTTCTGTTCTTCTCCACAGCAGCCAAGCCACTCAAGCCAGAAGCTCCCACCTCAGAGTCTGATCCCTCACAGGGTCTCTCCTCCTGCTTTGGCAGCACCTCAGGGGCCCCGGGGCCGGCCAGGGCCCGAGCGTGGGGCCGAGCACTCAGCTTGGAGCTCCCCAGGGCTCCTGAGCAGAGAGAGCACAGATGTGATCCATGTGACCCTCCCCTCCTTCCCTGAATGCTGGAGAGGGGCAAAACACCAATTTCTGTGGTAGGGGTTTCCTTGTGCTTGCACTAAAGGAAGGGCACCGTGCAACTCAAGAGCAGCCCTACCATAAAATTCTTACTGCAGTTTCCTTGAGTTCCCTCTAAGCCAAATCACGATTTAAACCTGGCTCAGTGCTGTTTGATCCTGGATTTTCACTCTCAGGATCACTCCTGAGGTATTTGCTGAAACACCAGAACATAACACACATATTTATGTTCTGCTAAGTGAATGTGAGGTGCTGCCTCCCAGCTCAGCTATCACAGCTACAGTAACACTGTGTGGGAGAACGGATCCAGGCAAGCTTAAGGGAAGCTCCAGTTGCCAAATAAGACTCAGTGACAAGCTTTTGTACAAGAGATGCCAATTCCATCCCCCCCCAGGTGACAATGCCCCGTGTACCCTCAGCAGGGTGGCTGTCCCCCTTGAGGCGCAGGTTCCCGTCCCCGCTGTCCATGGCCCTCCTCAGGGACAGGCTCCCGGCTGCTCCCGACCGAAGGGGCTTGGCTGAGGTGCTTTTCTTACTGGCAGCTGCAAAAAAGTGTAAAGATGTGGTAAGTGTTCACTCAAAGCACTGCTGGACCCTGGCCTTATGTTTGTTTTAAGTGAAGCTCCACATTGTTCTCACTGGGCATTAACTCCCAGGCCTGCACAAAATCCTTCCACACCTTCCTGTCAAGGGCCTGAGCTACACAAGTCACATTCACCTGCCTTGCACTGAAACATCCTTCAGAAAGCTTCACCCACATTCCTTCAGCCAGCATTAGATTGTAAAGGATAGCAAACCCAAAACCTGGCTTAGTTGTATTTTAGATTTCAGCAAGTTTGGACTGTTTTAATTTGCTCCCTAGTTCCCAGATGTGCCTGATGCAGAGCAGTCAAGGGAGTGACCAGCTCAGACCAGTCTGATGCTGGGTTAAACCTCAGAACACTGTCACTGCATCAGGTTTGGCAGTGGCTGTGGGGTCAAGTTTTGGTGTTTTACAGAGAAGGGCTGAAATCAGTTTCAGCAGCTCAAGAGCAGGACAGGTTTACATTTCTGATCTTCCAGCTGAACCCAAGTTTGAAGAACTGCCTGGGGACATGAACCATCTGCAAGGATGATTTAAATCCCCCCTTCTCCGTGCACTTACAATTCCTTATGTAACAGCTGGTGACTGAAGACTTGGTCAGGAGCTCCATCCCTATTTCCTGCAGCTTGCTGCAGCTGTCAGTGCCACAGGCAGCCAGGGCCCCCTGCTCGATGGAGAAGAAGCTGGGCTGTCCCTCCCCCGAGCCAGCATTGCTGCTCCTCACTTCAGACAGCTGGTTCTTCACATCAGACATCTTGCTCCGAACTTCAGCCATCTGGGTTTTGAGTCTTTTCAGCATCTTCAGGTCGGGGGGCACCCTCCACATGGCCTGGTGCCTCCGCTGGTCTCGGTCCTTCAGGGAATAGGATGAGGCTTTGCCAAAGGAAAAGGCAGAGAACACAGCAGGTAAGGAAAACCATCCTCAAATAAACATGGATAGCTAAGAATTGTACTTTTTGTCCTGCTATGAAAGTGAGGGACACACAGTCTGTCCTGGCACAGCACCACACTGAGGCTGCAAGCACTGCCAAGCTGCTGGGACAGCAGGGTTTGTTCCCTGTCATGGAAGAAGGCTCCTGCTCCCTGGGAGAAGCCAGGCTCCAAGTATTGCTGCAGGAATTCTGGTGACACCTGAGCTACCACCTGGCCAGCCAGGCTGCCAGTTCATCTCAAATTTGTTTTTATAAGATTTGTTGACTGTGTGTAGAAGATTCTCAGACCACCATCATCTCGTAACACAGGGAACTCAAACCTGCAACTAGGGAAGGAATTCCCTTAATTACCCCACAGCAGAAGGTCAGGTTGAGCAGCTAATACCTGAATAAGCCTCTGTGTTGCCCAGCTGGAATTAGATCAACCTGGATCTATCTGAAGTGTTATAAATTCTGTGTTTCACTGCAAATTCAGCTGTTCCAAACTGTAAACTCAAGTGGCTCTTAGAAATCTTCACCCCAGGAGGTGAAGTCTGGCAAACTCCAAACGGAACAGCAGCTTTGTCTTTACTGACCAACTTCAATAAGCTCTGGGAGCAGTCAAATCCCAAGGGAAGCTCCACAAAACAGGTGATTTTGGCTGAGTGTTCAGTAGCTAAAGATTCACACAACTCAGCACAACAGGAGAGCTTCACCCTGCTCGAGTAGCCCAGCACAAAGTGCAGTGCCCTCCCCTGAGCTCCTTTTGTCCAGGGCTTTTTCCAAAAGCAAAACAGAACTGGGACTCACAGTTCATGTGCTGCTCCCTTTTATTTGCACTTCTGGAAGTGACTTCCATTTTTGGAAATATGGATTACATTCACTGAAAATTCATGACTGTTTATGTAACTACATTTAAAAAGCTAATGACAAAGGAACAAAGAGTTGGAGCCAGCTTTTAAATTCAGTGCCACCAATGGCATTGTGGCAGCAAACCCAAGCATCACTTGGAGCAAAGGGACATTTCTCCTCTGTTCTAGAAAGTCACCAAAATGGTTGTGAGCCAGCAGCTCAAATAAGTGTCAGTCATGACAAAATTCAATCAAACCTCAATAATACATTTAATTCCTCACTACCAGAGGAACAAGCAGCCTCCAGGAAGAGCCAGGGGTGCCAGGACTGCCAGCTCTGCTGCTGCTGCACATGGAGTTAATTGGTGTTTGTGGGTCAAGGGTCCCAACTGAACCACAAATATTCCTCAATTATTTAAATACCACCACTATTTCTGGCTCCTGACATTTTGATCCATTTTCTTTTTTTTTTCCTTCTTCTTTTCCAGCCTTACAACCACTCACATTTTTCTTGTCCTAATGGCCTCTAAATTCCAGGATTTGTTTTGTTGGTTTGCACCATGCTCCAAGTACTCCCAGCCACTCCAGCAGTGTGCAGGGAGAGGTGAAGCTGCTGCCTCAGCACAGAATTGTGTTTTGTGTTGGCTTCCAGTGCCAACCCCCTCCAGAAAAGGGGCTCTCCAGTCATCCCACAGCATTTCCAGGCTGGAATTAATCCATCAGACATGCGGTGTAGTTACCTCTGCTCTGCAGAAGAGAGGCAGGAGGACGTGGCTGAAGGCCCCAGAGGTTTTCCATGCCATTTCTGTCTTTTAGGTCCAACAAGTGGATTAAAATTAAGGGATCTATATCCAGCAAGCTGCTGCTGGCTGTGGAGCCCAGGGCACTGGCTCCCCGCCGGGAGGGTCTCCCACTGGCACTGCTGTAGCTGTGGCTGGTACCTGAGCAGGAGAGACACAAAGGTGGGATGTGTGGGACACAGGGATGCATTGTTCCCTGGGAAAAAATACAAAGAGTTATACAAGCAGATTAGCAATGAAAGCATCTCGTGAAACTTAAGGAGACATCAGTGTTTCATGGATTTCTGGATGCTGAAAGCAATTGGATTTGCTTCTAATTTAAGTGTAAGATAAAAAGTACTGGAAAGAGGGAAGTGCTTCACTTCATAACTTCTACAAAAATCTCTTAATAAACAAATTTGTTAACAGGTCAATACAAAGATCAGACTTACTCTAAGGGAGTAAGGAGACAAATATGGCCCTCCCTGAACTTCAGAACTTCCAAACAGGGAATTCTGTCTTTCAAGCACCAACAGATCACACAGCAGCACAAATACCACTTCCAGAGAATGCCACTTCTGGTATCTTTGTCCTAAATATACTGAGATTCCATCATGTATCTCTATATCCCATACAGCTATATTTCTTTCAGAATCTTATGGCTAATTTGGGCTGTGATCATCTCTAGGTTGCCCAAAATCCCAGAACACCTTTTGTGTTGCATTTAAAATGTGTTTCTGCATGACTTGTGAGGATTCTTTACTTCATTCCCTCCACATTCTTTGGGTTTTGCAGTGCACCAAACCCCAAGTGAACGTGTCACCCCCTCAGAGGTCACACAGACATCAGTAAAAATTCTATGATCAGAACACAAGGAATTTCAGAGGCACAAAGCTGCTCTCCAAACTTTGACATCATTTTTAAACCAGCACCTTCAGATGATTCTCCCCCTCTTTTTTTTTATTGAACCAATGAAGTGCTCCTGCTACACTGCAATAATCAGTACAAACCACATGATGCAGCAGTTCCCAAAATAGAACTGCCTGCAGAACACACAGCTTGGCGTTGCTTCCAAGAGGAGCAGGGGAAGGAATCCAGCAGTGTTTGGCTTTTATGGGAATTCTGGAGTTGTTTTTCATACCTGATGCTCCAGGAGTAGCAGCAGCTGCTGCATCCTCCATGAGATCTCCATCTTCCAGCTCCATAGTACTGCTGTATTCCACGTCATTCTCTCCAGACCTTCAGGGATGATCAGGGTGGGAGAAAGAGAATACAACTGTTAGCTTACCTCAGCTCTTGTTAAGTGTTATGGCACAAAAAACAACATAAAAGTGCTGTAAATTGGATTTCCTGCATTCCAAGCTACCCAAACTGAACAAATGAAGTGCAGTAATTAAATGACTGACTCGTTAACCAAGAGGCCAAAAGTGCCATATGCACCTGGACTGCAAAATCTGATCCTGCAAACTCCTGTATTTGTAAGTGTTGCAGCACATTCTCACGTTTTAATTAAGGTTCCAGGATCTGACATCAGCTCTGCTCAGCCCCGAAATCCCTAATTTAAATACCTGTCCTTATCATCACTCTCCTACTACTACAACACTTCCCCATGCCAGACCTCTATTCTGTTACAGTGCTGAGACAGATTTCTTAATAGTGTTTTGGGAAAGAACCTTCACAGATTATCACTTGTCAAAGACAGAATGCAGCACCAACATAAATAAAGAGATCAGAAAGACAGTAATTAGCTGACCAAAAATTCACTGTTTAGCACTAACTCCACGAGTTCATGTTGTTCCCAGTATAGGAACCACCTCTCAAATCACACTGGAATCCCACACACTCCAGCAAATTACTCAGTTTCCACTGGAATTAGGATGATTACCCTGGGTACAAGGTACAGGATGATCTGAAAGGCATTTAAAGTTACTTACATAGTTTCTTCATCAATATCATTTTCTTCAGTGTTACTGGTTGCTGTTGAACTCGCTGAAGAGCTGCTGCCATCAAGGTGGTTCACCTCATCTTCTCCAGCAAGATCTATATCCAGGTCACCATCTGAGAGCTCGTGCTGCAGGACAAACAGGAGGTTTTTGATAAAGAAACATTCAGTAGCACCTTGATGGATCCCCAAAGCTATGAACAGACACTCTCTGTCCCCAGTGTCACTATCACACAGCAGTGAGGAGGCTCTCAAAGCACATTAAAGGCTGGGAACAAACACAAGTCAGATTTTTCAGCTGCAACTCGGAGACTTTTTTGTGGTGGGATCTTTTAGCTCTGTTCTGGAACATCTCTCTGGAGTCGCCTCTCACTCAGTTCTCAAGTGTGTCATCTCCTATTTCCATGGCAAGGAAAATAAACCTCATTTACAATTCAGAAGTTCCCCTGTTTCTACTGCTGCCTTATCACAGAAAGCTGCACATAAACAGAGGCAGGAAAGAGAGAATTCCTACATTAAAGTCTTCCTGCTGGGTCTTCTCTTCCTCCTCTTCCTTGTTCTCCCGTGCTAATCCTGGAGCAGTGAAATTCTCCAGCAGTGCTTCAATGCTTTGTCCAGGTTTCTTTGCTCTGGTCTCTGAGCCCTCATCATTCTGGGGACTCAGGTGAGTGTCTGGAGGGGAAACCCCTCGGGATTTCTGAGTTCGGGACAGCTCAATCGCAAGCCTCTAAAAGATCACAAAAATAACAGAGAAGACAACAATGGAGCAGCATCACCAAATCAAGCACCTTTGCTGACTTGCAGGTACACTCTAACAGGTGATTTTGCATTCACAAACATCCCACTTACTTCTTTTAGGTTATTGATTTGCTGGATATAACTTGTCTGAGCTGCTTCCAGCTGAGCAATGTACCAGTGCTGATCCCGGCACTTCTGGAAGAAGGTTGGTGAGCGCACTTGGAACCTTCAAAGGAATATTCAAAAGGGGTTTTTTGGAGGAGTTTGTTCTTAAATGTCCCTCCCTCCATCCAAAAAGTCCTGCAGAGAAACCTTAAAACCTAAAATCTAGTGGTGAAATAAACTTAACAGACAACAGGTCCTTGTGGACTCAGTGTCCTGAACACCCTGACTGGCCACAGTGAGTTCTGCAGGAGAGACTCACAGGCTTTCTTTATTCCCAAAGTTCTCCAATGCTCACTACAACTGTTTCTGAAGAGGGAGAGAAAGCACTTTTTTCCTTTAATTCTGGTAGCTACAGGTCTCTAACCTTTATTAGTGCCAGGAGCAGCTTCTCCTCAGAGAAAAGATACACTCAAAAAATTTCCACAGCTCCCTTTGGCACATTTCCTTCTTTAAAGCTGCTGACAGTGAAATCCACTTAGAACAAAACATGTCACTAATATTTTAAATTCAACTGGTTGGTTATTCCCCATCTCAGCAGCAGATTTGGGATGGTTCTTTGGAAGGAGAGCAGAAGCCCCACCTGAGGATCACGGTGTCGTTCTGCCGGTTCAAGTAGCCCTCGTTGGCCAGCAGGTCCAGGCGGAAGAACCGGTTGTAACCCCAACATTCCCCAACTTCAAAATCAGAGGCAAACTCCCGAATGATGTTTTTGGTGGGATCATTGGTGGATTGATGGACCATTTCCACACGGTATTCATACCTGCCCAGGGGAAAGGCACGGGGATTAGGACCAAATGATGTCAGGATTGCTGAGTGGGTCAGGTTGAAGAGCTGCACTTCCCTGCCCAGCTGAACGAGTGAGTCAAGCTTACGATTTAACTGAACACTTAAATAAACAGTGAAAAAGAAAAGAGAGTAGGAATAGGGAGTAGAGTGAACTCCAGGACTGAACTGCCACACAGATACTCCTATCAGTTGTTTTGCCAGCTTCTTTTTTACCTCAAGAAAGCCACTGAATAACAACTTTGAAATACTATCTCTGTGCCTGATGCAAAGCTCAACGGACAACAGAAGTCTCATCATTCTTTTCCAAAGGGCTCTGCACTCTCTGCAAATACTGATAGAAAAACCACACCATCTGTTCTTTCTGCAGGTTTGCTTACTTGGATGTCTCTGGCAATCCAGCAGACAGCTCCAGGAACACTGACAGGTAATAGCCTCGAACTACTCCATTTCCATCCTTGAAACAAAATTGAGAAGTTGATTAAAAACAGAAAGGGAAAACCAGAAAAATTTAAAAAAAAAACCAAAACACTTTGATACACAAGACTTAGAAAGGT
Source organism: Oreocharis arfaki (assembly GCA_013398015.1). Classification (NCBI taxonomy): domain Eukaryota; kingdom Metazoa; phylum Chordata; class Aves; order Passeriformes; family Paramythiidae; genus Oreocharis; species Oreocharis arfaki. The sequence goes on from VZRR01008872.1 coordinate 98,301, forward strand.
TTAGAAAACAGCTTCAATAAACACTGGATGTGCAGCAGGAATCTACTTTAGATGTTACAGTTGTGATTTTTAGTCCTCAGTGGCCTCCTACTGTAAAATGAATTAACAAGAAGCACATACAGAGTGCAGTAGTGGTATCTCAGATATAAATCTCAAGACAAAGCTTTAATTACTTTATTAACACTTAAGGTATTCGATTAAGTGGAAGTCTGAACAGACAAACACTTAATGTATCAGAAAAATATTACTTCAGGTTAAACATTAGTTCTGAAATATTTTACATACAGTCAAATTTCAAAGCTACTCAATTTCTGAGAAAAGAGCAATTTGTTCAGAAAAAAATCCCATGCAGCATGAAAAGTTAGGGCAGTTAACTAAGAAACTAAAATATTAGAGTCACCAGAAGTCAAGAAAAAATACAGCAAAACCTCCATTACACTCACCTGAATCAAGGATGAAGAATGGCTCAACTTGAATCCTCCAGCTTGAAGAAACATTTCAACTTACCATTGAAAAAATAAGTTTTAATGCCTTCTGACAGCATAGCTCATGGAGCTAATCCTGAATTTAAAGTACTCTGGAAACTTCCATACGGTTCCACCTCTGCACTGCAATAATACAATTCTGGGCATCCATGGGCTCCACTGATGGAGGCAATTCTCCAAGGATGCCACAAAAACCACTAAGGCAGAGCGGGTGCTCCACCACCAAACTCTTCCTTCTCCACACAGCTGCAGGAGCAGCACTGACCAGAGCAGGGAATGTGGAAAGATCCCACCTTGGGGGTCAACATTCCAACATGGACAAAGCTTCAGAAACTGGAATATTCAGCCCACTGAAGGGACATAGCAAAATCCACATTTTAATGGCCAGTTTGAGAACTGAATGCAGAGTCAACAACTAATACTTGGTCCTCCTCCCACCTTCCCCAGTGTTACTCAAACATAGATTAAGTTACTCTGTACCTCAGCTCTGTAAGGAATATCTGCAAAAATCACTGAGACATTAAAATATCTCTTAAAGTCCCTATGCCATACCAGTAGGACCCATCTTTAATTGCTTTTAAATTAACCAAACTACACTGAGCATGTTCTCACTGGAGATCTGGAGGCAGAGAGGGAATTCTCCAATGGTTGGCGATCAACTCTTAAAATGTTCTTTTCCTACAGCTTTTCATATAGAACATGAGACAAACTGATGATTCCTCAGTGGAAAGCCTGGGAATGAATTGGGATGGGATGACAACTCCAGTTGAAGACACAACTCACCGGGTAAACTTTTAATCTCCAGCACAGTCCTGACACCTGCAGGGGAGGGCTGTACACAGGATCTGCTCGCTGGCGCAAGGTACTGGTGAGAGAGGAGGAAAAACATCTGGTACTGGGACAAAGCAAACCCCTCATGGAACCAGGAGCTGCACAGACAATTGTCTTTCTCATGGAAAATCTTTTTAGTGGGGTTAATCGTTCACCTGGTAAACAAAGAGTTTTTTAATGCAATTCCCACAGTTTAGTCCACATCTCACAGTTTCCTGTAGAGATTATCCTCTGGTTTAAATAATATTTCTCGTGTACAGAAGGAACAGAAGGATGTTCTCAATATTCACAGTAATTTAAGATACATTATTACCTGAAGTTTTCCAAGACAAATGTAGTTGAGTCATAGGCTGGAACCAATTCACTGTGGGGGAAAAGAATAAATACATTACTCTTGAATAACATGGCATTAAAAACCCCAACTTCTGCAATCTGTAGAAGAATTTTAGATGATTTAGGTCATCAGTGCCACTGAAATTCACCAGGACTACCCTGTGTAATTGCAGTGTAACTCCACTTATAAGCCTCCTTAGAAAAGATACCTAGGTGCCATTGGAAAATGAACATTCAAATTTAAACCAAGACACAGCCAAACCAATTTTTGCTGAAGAATTCTTGAGACTTCTCTGACTTTCCATTTTTGGAGATGTTTTTTCAGCACAGGCTCCCTCAGAACCCAGCAGCAGCAGCACTCTCCTGATGAAGAATTGTGCTATGAAGTGATTTTGGCTGTATATTCTGAATTAAGGTGACCTGCAGAGGCATCTCATGAGAGCCTGGCAATTATATACTGAATGACCCAATAATAAGAGAAAAAAGGACAAATCAGTAAACTAAGTGTAACAGAGAGGAAAAAAATTGTGAGCTGGAACCCACTGTCCTGACTCCCCAGCAGGGACTACAGACACAAAATAAGCCCTGCTGGGACAGAAAAGCCTACTTGCAGCACAGGTTACTACAAGGAGTAAGCTAAGAGGAAACTCTACTCTCAAGTACTTTAAATAGGGTTTTAAACACTGAACAAACAGAACAGAAATGCAGCACTCACCTTGTGAAGTCTGGGGGGACTGGAGTGGTGACAAACGAGGCCATGGGCTTCCGATGGACCTGCTGGAACATCACCAGGATCTCTGAACTTTTGGATATCAGCTCACTCTTGCTGCAGGACCGTAACTATACAGGGAAAAAAGAAGGAAAAAAAATCCTTAGGTCAGTAGAAATCAGAGGTTTTGTCCACTTGTGGTTTTAAACAACTAAATTGCATGGTTGTCACAGCTTCGGAAAGTTTACCCACAATACAATACAAAAATGGAGGGTTTGGGTTTGGGTTATTTTGTTTTCTGGAATTCCACAATGAAAGTTACAACAGCCACTACCTACATCCCTTAGGTTAAACTAATTCATATAGAACTGGGGAGATTTGCAGGATGTTGCCATTAATCCCTGTACTAGTTTTTCAAGCAACACAACACCTTTGAGTATTTCTAGAAGACACACTTGTTTTTAAGAAGTAATTGTGCAACCTAAAGCCACTTCAATGAAGAGGTGTCCTCCAGAAATCTCCATCAATTGACAGTTTTAAAATAAAAAAAGTGAGAAAGGCCAGCTGAGGAGGGGTCTATGCAACACAACACTTCATTTCTTTTCATAATCACCTGATGTTCTACTTCTTGAAGAAGGGTTTCCAGAAGTTCGGTTTCTTGAGTAAGTGATGTCTTTTGACCTGTTTAAAGAAAAGATTTTTAAAAATCCCCAAAACACATACTCGCTGTTTTTTAAGAAAACTGTACTTTACTTTTTTTTTTTCCAGCTGGAAGCTGCCCCAGAACATACTAAGGTAAAGGATTTCTAAATATACCAAGGTTGATTGAGAAAGCATTTGAAAAGCAAGTCTACATTTTTAATTAGAGCTGTAGTGAAGAACTCATTTGAGGTTAAGCCAGTAACGAAACACTCCATGTCCCAGAAATGGCAGGTTTGTTGTTTTGGGGTGCTTTTTTGGACAAAAAGAAAAGCAGGTTTGACTCTTATCCAGACAAGCCTCTCTCATATTAAAATTACACTAAAAGGAGCATTTATCACAAAGATGTAATTTTCAAACTTTTCTAATTAGAAAGATGCACATCTTGATCAACATAAACGATGAAGTAAAAGCACTTTAGTTGAAAGGTGCTAAACATCTTCCAGCTAGATGGGAATGTTTTCCAAGATATTATACAGGATTTTTAACAGAATATAACCAGATAATTAATAATTCATATTGTAGTACTACTGTGTAGTTCTGAATTCACAATTCAGAACTACACAGTAACTACATCATCAACCAAAAGCTTTGCTGCAGGTGGAAGTTTTCTGCCAGCAGCGAACTTGCTCAACACAGGACAGCAGGGAAGGAGTCATGCTCCCAGGGAAACAGTTTCTCAGTGGATTTACACATTGTTAATAAACTTCTCCTCCTCTTCACGGAGGCCAATACTCACCCATCAAAGTGATGAGCTTGTTCTTGAGCTGGGTGTCCAGGCGGGCGATCATCATCTCCACGGCGTTGCGGATCTCCCGCACGCGCTCGTCCTTGGCGCTGCGCACGGCCTCCACGTTCCGCTCCTGAACGGGGCGGGAAACACATGGACAAACACCTTCACACACCTGCATCTTCCACTCATTCACACCTTGACTCCACTCTCTCAGATCCCAGAAATGCTTAAGTCTCCTTAAATCCCCTATGAGGAAAAACAGGAGCGCTGTTTTTGAGCGTTGTCCCAGGAGCAGGGAGGATTTCACGGGATCCCTCAGCGTGCCCGAAGGTTAACTGGGAAGCTGAGCAGCACTGTCTGACCACACAGGGATTTGTCATGTGGGGGTTCTTTAGCATCAGACCTGTAAATGCAGCTGCCAGTTTCTCTTTTGCAACTTGAGCAGCACAGAAAAAATATCTTTGTGGTAACGAGAATAATGTGATAAAACCAGAAAAGTTCTTTGTGGTAATACTAATGGATAAATCCAGCATCTGTCTCCCTGGCAATGGAAGGCCACAACCTCTCAGCATTTTATAAACACAAGTGGCCCACGTGGTGATAAAGTCACATCTGAGCTGGAGCAGAGCAAAACTATCAGTGCATGTGGCAAACGACCACCTGAACAACAGGTGAAAATCATACAGAAAATCACCCAAAAAATTCCTGATTTTATCTCCACAAAGACTACACATCACAAACGTAACACAAAACTAATCCTTCCTGGGAAGCAAGAAACTGCATCAAATTGCTGGAATTCCCACTGAAACTGCCCAAGCTGAACGTGTCAGTATTCACAATATTTGGATTTTTGACACGTTCACCCCACAGGGAAGAAAAAGCAGGTACACAAACAAATCTCCAGCTGGTGAGCTGCTCATCCTGTGGGCTCAAATACATTTACAGATTACTATCCTAGAAAAAGGAAAATAAGCTGCTAGAATAAAGCATTTTTATACCTATTTAGCATGACAGTGCACTCTAAGTGTTGACAAAAACACATCTTTCAAAGAACTGTGCAACTCCAGCTTTTAAACAGCACACCCCAAAAGAAAACTCTGTTATCTAACTAAACCAGAATTGAGAATGTTTTGATCTTTCCACATTGTATAAGAAGAGTCAAATGAAAAAGCAAAAAGATCTCTCTATGGGATAACCTCACCACCTCCTAACAAGTACTACATCCACCTCCCTCTTTACAGTTATCCTTTGCCACTGGAACACCACTGGAAAACTTCCTTACCACTTCCTGCACCAAACTGATCAATTCCATGAGTCTTCTCCTAAGCTTTGCCACTTCTTCATTTACTTTTGTGACGTGCTGCTCGTAGATTTCTGCCAGTGGTTTAAAAGTGTGTCCTCCATGCTGCTCAAAGAGAAAAAAGGGGAAGGGAGGAGGTGGTGGTGAATAATAGAGCAACTCTTTTCCATTTTATTCCACTCCTATTAAATTCCTGAAAGAGAAGGGAAGAAAGCCTACGAGTGTATCACTCATTCTGGAAAGGTTCCAAAGCAGATTGCATGTAGGAAGTCAGTCTTTCGCTTCCCTTTGTAAGAAGTCATGAATTTGGCTCTCATTCCATCAAAGCTTCCTGTCAGGAGTTATTTGGAGTCTCAAGAGTCCTCCAAAAATACACTGCTTCATTCACTGTGCAATCCTTTACCACATCAAATATTGACAGAAGGTTTATTTTTATCATTATTATTAAAACACCCTTCCCAAACAAAGGCAGCACGCTGTTAACCACTTGCACTCCAGACAGCAACAGCTGTTTCTCCTTGGAAAACCCAACTGGATGGATAAACACTGAGAAACTGTGCTACCGCTTTGGAGATTAGAGACCAGGACAATTAAATAACAAGAATTATCTGTGTTTTTTGAGCAAGGCTTCTTCCTTTGTCCATAAAACTCTCCCAGTCACACAGAATTTGTCCAAGACATCATGAAGGTTATAACAAAGAAGGCAATCCTGACCTGCTTTTGGCAAAAACTCAACTTCCTTCTCTAACTATGAACAGGAAGCATCATGTTTCACAGGCAATGTCATTAAATAATAAATACACGTAAAACTGTAATATTTGCATGGCAATCCAACAGCCATAACAGCAGTTGCACAGCATTTCTAGTTCTTCAAAACCACTGTCAGACACAAAGTCTGAAGTCTCTCACACCATGTGCATTCCTGCAAAGTCTCCTCTTACCATTCCTCCCCAAAGTGCACACTGGTGGCAGATACACTTCTTGCAGGTCCAGCAGAAAACACTGAGCTTCTCGTGGTGGTTTTCACACCTTAAACAAAAAAATACACATATCACCATCAGAAAAGAGCTATGAATTTTCTACAAACTCAGTTTAAGATCTTCACTTGTTTTGCTACACAATCCTGCAAGTAAAGCATTAAACATCTTTTGCAAGAAGAACCAGCTGTATTCAATAAAAACCTTTTGTAAGATAAATGTTGCTTTTAGTACTCTTTCAAGAAGCACTTCAGATATAAAGAGTACATTACTAAAATTGGCTCCTATATTCCAAACCACGGAACACTTCATGCAAAGAACACTCCATTTACTTGTCCTTTTCATTCTCTTCATGCTTTGTGAGGCTGCAAAGCTGAAGTGTGTCCAGCTGCTGTGTGACCTCCTCTGCCCAGCGACAGTTGACGAGCTCTCGGAGCTGCAGGGGAGCTCTGCAAGAAGGATGGCACAGTTAGAGCAGGGATTTGGCTCCAGGAGCTAAAGGAGAAGCACTGAAGTGAGTTCAGTTCAATTCTACACTACCAGAAGAGTCACAGGCAAAAAAAAAAAGCAGAAACAATACTAAGTATTCCGAGAGGAAAAAAAAAATTAAGTCATTTTGATCATTTGGGGAGAGCTGGGAACTGCACCCTGCAATGATACAGAATGGCTGCACAGGGACACCACACAAATTACAGGCATAAAAAATGGACACTTTCACTCTGAAAACTGAAGCTTCTGGGCTCTGACTTTTGTAAGAAGAATAAAAAGAGTTCTAAGAGGAATTCCCTCTAGTTATTCTTATTACACCAGCTACGTGCACAGCAGTGTTATGTGGGAAGAACAAAGATCCTGCTTAGCTTGTCACAAAACTAGAACACATTTTAGAATAAGTATTATATCAGGGCTAATTTTTATGGAAACAGCAGGCAGGTCTCGGAAAAATCAAGCTTATAAATTTAGTGCAACCTGCACTGAGAAAGAGATTGATCATAACAGGACAATCCACCCAATTCCTGATATTAAAAATACCTTACCTACAATGAGGGCACTGAGCTCTTTGTTCAGTCAGCCAACGCTGTGATGGAAAAAGGAAAAACCTTTTTAAACAGACTGGAATGAAAGAACTGCAGGCAAGCATGTTCTATCATTAATTAGGAGTTACTTATTTTCATTACTGCTTTCTTATATTTTTTCCTTTTTCAAAAAATTTGCAATTTAACTGTTCAACCACTTAGTCACAGAAGAAGCTGCTACTTGTGTTTTAGTAACAAGCAATAACTTGGCTTTAGATGTCAGAGATGCTTCAGTTAAAATTACACAGAGAATTTTGAGGTACCAAATATTGCATTAGAAACCACCCACCTGGCAGATTCCCAGAGTCTTAGACTAAAGAGCATGTTTCAATAAAGGAGAGAAAAAGACACCACAAGCATCTTTTTCAGAGTCTAATTAGTCTTCGAGATAATTTATTTCTTCCTCTTGGGTTATTTATAGACAAATTAAATACCTGAAGTTCAGTGATCAAATCCACAAGGAGCCTGGGAATGTTTCTCTTCCAGAAAGCTCCAGGGACAAACAGCTGAGCAAAGAACTTCACCTGCCCACTACAACTCACAAGTGTAAAAGCTCAGCAGTTGATGGGTTTATATTTGTCAGCTCTCTACTACATTTAAAGAGCCTCATGAATAATCTCTCACCACCCAGCAACAATATGTCATCTAAAATCCTTAATATGCAGCACAAATCCTTCACCTACAGCTCTCGTCAGAGCTTCCAGAGTGAAGGATGAATGTCTGTTCCAATTTCTGGAAATACTACTGGAGGTCTGGAAACCTCAGCTGAACCTTTTGCTGCTACAGCAACACAAAACAGCATCTGGATTTGGAACTGCAGCGTGATACACTGGGAACCACGGCCTGAACAAAGGAATGAGGATTCAGGTGCTGCCTCAGACTCCCCTGAGAAAGATTTAGCCCCACCTGACCATACCACAGCAGCCTGACAAACATTATAAAACACCTCCAGGATACAGGAGGGGATGCAGTGACCTTCCCAGATGCAAAGTCAGCATCTGATTTCTGTCCCAACTTTCATCTTCCATACAGGCATCACCAACTCTCAGGAGGTGCTAAAGAAGGGATCATTGTGTGTCTCTTCCTTAAAGCAATTATTCCAGATGGTGCCTATAATTAGCACCACTGAAGGCAATGCACAGCCTGCCTACTTCTTCCTCATGGGTGTTATAAAAGGTTTTGAAAGGGAAACTAAAGGAGGGGGGCTAACAAAAAAGGAATCCTTGGAACTCCAGGAAAAGAATGTCTTCATAAGCTCAGTTTTCAGTTCAAACATTTGAAAGAATAAACTAAACCAAGCAAACTCACCCGGATACAGCTGAAACAGCAGAGCTTGGAGCAGTGAGGGCACAGGCGGGCATCCCGCAGCTTCTCCATACAAATAAAACATCGGAACACCTCGGCAATGCTCTGCAAAGGGGGATTATCACCATTGTTAGACACGCTTCAAACACATCAGGGCTGCCTTTGTTTTCCAGGCACAGTGCCAGGTTTCAGTCCCGTTCCAAACAGCACATCTCCGAGGGAGATATAACCTGGACACCACAACTCTTCCCCCCTCAGCTTCTCCTACACTGCACCAGCTCTCAGCACCCATTTTATAACACCACTCTCCTTCTTCAAGGAATAGCTTCTATTTGTCTTATCTTTTTTGGAGCAGTCCTTCCTGGAGCCAAGATATTCCTGCTTGTGACTGAGCAGTTGCCAGAAGAAATGGCGGTGTACCTGCAGACACTGAAGTGGCACTAGACCATTTCTAAATCATGGTAAGTGCGTGTATGTGTTATACACAAGAAGAGGTTGAACTGATTTGCGTATTTTTTTAATTTTTAAAAGACTTATGTTCTTTTAAGGCCTACCATTAGCACCAGCTCTACAATTTCTACACTCTCTCCTACCCCGTTTAATCAATCTTGGGTGATAAAAACATTCCCCAAACGAGAAAGGTATTCTGAAAACACTGTTTGCTTTCCACATAGATGGATATTTAACTGATAAAGAAGTTTTACCTTCTGTATCATACAGGAGGTATAACCCCTCCGGTTTTAACTGTGGAACTTCATAAGGTCCTTAAGGGGTGCTAATTTTTTTCCCCACATCACCGAGATTGTGAATCAGCACAAAAGCACTACATCTTTAATTTTAAAGACACCACAGTATCTCCCATATATTAACGTCTTCTTTAACAGTTGCAAGCCATTGAAACGCACCATATGCGTTTACAGGGAGGCGATCACAGCCAGTCTTTTACGTTCTTCCCCAGCCTGGCTGTGACACAGCCCCCAGCAGGTGTCTGAGCTGCTGGGTTACAACCACTTCTGCACCTTCACGGTGCCAAAGAGAGCTCCGTGTGCGCCAGGTCTCTATCCACCCACTCACCCATCCATCCATCCATCCCTGGATCCATCCACCTCCGGAACAGGCACCTGCGGCGCTCCGCCAGCTCATTTCCTCCCCCCTCCCCACCTGCTGCCTCCCTGCCCACCCGAGCCTTGCAAGCCCCGCAGCGCCGCAGGCTGTTCCCAGCGCCCGGGCCGCCACCGTTCGGTACCGCTCGGCCTTTTTTCCCCCGCTCACAGAGGTGACTGGGACCCTCCGAGGGGCCCCGGT
>VZRR01008872.1:119368-149652 GCA_013398015.1 Oreocharis arfaki
GAGCGGTTTGAATCGGCGGCGGCGGCGAGCGCGGAGCGCGGCCGGGGGGACGGGGCGGCCCCGGGACACCCCCGCGACACCCCCGGGACACCCCCACAGGTGTGTGCCGGTGTGTGTGTGAGAGAGAGAGGAGTCCTCGCTCCCGGTGCGGGGTCCCGGGGAAACGGGGCTGGGGTGTAACTGATCACCGGTCAGGGACCAGGGCTGCCCCCGGCATCCTTCCGTGGCTTCTTCGTGTCTTTTGTCACCGTTCTCCCCAAGTGTCGTTTTCCCCAAATTCAGTACTTGTCACGTCAGGATAAAGGAAAACTGAACATTCGTTTATATTTATGTTTATAGATTAATAGTTATAACGTTTCTATTTAGTTTGTAATATCTCTAATTACTTCCTTGTTTGTGTGTATAATATTATTTATGATATATTTATATGTACGTATTTAATTCATTCATATTTTTATTATATCTATAATAGCTGTTTATTAATGCTATCTATCTACGATAGAAAAGGGGAAAAGAAGCTCATATAAAACGGTGCTTTCTGTGTTCACTACTCATGCACAAACACATCCTCACGGACCATGTGAAATTAAGGATATATTTTTTATCACTGGTATGGGATAATTCCACCCAGGCAGCTGTAACATCTGTCTGGATTTCTGAGGTGCAGCCCGTGTTACTCTCTTTGGTGGCGGCTCCGTCCCAGTGTATAATTTGGTTTATCTCTCTGCATTCATTTTAAATGTGTCTTTTTCACCAGCAATGGCAAGGTACAAGAAATGCAAACGAAAACGAAGAGCCCGAGCAAAATTTCGGCTGGAAAAAAAGAGAAATGCTGTAACCCCCCAGGGCTCAGTTTGTCCCTCTCCACGGTAAGAGGCTCAGCTTGAGCTTTGCCTTCTCACTCCATCCCTGGGTTTGCTGTTTGCTCCCAATGGCTCATGGCAAAGAAGGAAGGATTTGTGCCAAGTAGGCATGGCACTTCATGATATCTTTTGGTGTTACTCAGTTGAAGGCTGGACATGATAACCTTGGAGGTCATTTCCAACCTTAATGTTTCTATGATTAATAACCAGGAAAAGCAATTTGAATAAAAAAGTATTTCAAATAGGATTTTCCTCCCCTCCTTCATTGAAATGTATCTTTGCCTTTCCAGGTTTCTGTGATCACATTTACTCTGTTGTTACCTGCTGGTACCTACCTGTAATTTCCAGATGATTGGTCACAGTTAACTTTTTAAAAAGTTGAGATGATAAATAGAATTCCTGCCTCATTCTGAAACGTTCTCTTGCAGGTCACCAGCTCATCTCCCTCTGAACACATCACCAGTCCCAAGGTGCTCCCTCTGGTCTTTAGCCTTGCCCAGCGTAAAAGATGTGGTCAAACCCTTGACAACAGCAGCATCATTTCTGTACTGGTGGTGCCAGAGCAGGGTTGCACAGGTATATCCTTTCTCTGATATTAGATTTTTCTGTTTTACACAGGGATTAATGCTTTTTACTGAGTGGGAAATACTTCATGGTACCAATTTGGTTTGTTCTGTTAGTACCCCTCCTAAAAATCAGATTGATCTTTGGAAACATCTGAAGGAAGTCAATATACAAAAACACGTAATCTGCTTTCTTTTTATGCTTAGAGCTTTAAGGTGGTTAAAGACACCATATTTCCATCACAAGTCTACTTAAGGGAACTGAATACGTTCAGGGAGAAGCTGGAGAAGTTGGAAAGTGAATTTTCTAAGCTGCAAGGAGCACTCCAGGTCAGTCTCAGCCCGGCTGTGGTAGGGTGATGTTTGCCTGTGTGAGCATAAGGGACTGTGGTCAGTGCAGATACTCTGAAATCTGAGCAGCTCCTCAGGGGCATTCTCTGCACTCAGAGTTGCTAAACTGCTGTTACCTCACAGCAGGAGGGACCTGTTTATATCCTTATAGCTCAACCTTAGCCAGCACCTTTGTTGTTTAAAATCTCACCTACTTTTGCCAGTGGATTTAATGTTCTCTTTATTTATTTGTGTTGCTTTCAGATGAACGGAGTGGCAGCTTTCTCTTCAGAAAGTTCTCATTGCCAAAGGTGTCATAAGCCAGTCCTGGGTGCTCCTATGGGGACACAGATGGATCCACCACCATCAGCATCCTTGCCTGTGTCCATCCCTCCTCCTCCTCCTCTTCCTCCTCCTCCTCCTCCACCGCCGCCGCTGCCCCCACCAAAACTGCCTCCAGCACCTCTCCTCCAACGGGGCACAGCCTCCAAACCACTGCTGGTAGGGAATCAGAAAGTTCCTCTACTTTTCATTGCGTGTCTGCGTTCTTTTTGGACCTGGATTCACCGGGAATGAGCCTCTCCGTGAGTGCTCAGTCACTTTCCCTTCCTAATTTCACTTCCAAACCCCTTTGCTTGCAGGCACCACCAGTGAAAAGGGATGGGCCCATGCACATCACCCTCAAAGACCTCCTGAATGTTAAACTGAAGAAGACAAACAGCAACCTGAGAATGGACAAGGTAAGCCGGGGGACACAGGGATGATTAGGTGGTGGTGTATCAAGGGAAAATCCACCCTGGAACTGCTGTATTTCCTGCAAAATTGATTCTCATCCAAACACCCAGTGATCAGTTTCGAGTAACCATTCTAATTCTGCACCTGGGCTTTGGAAGGGAAAAAATAAAGTGTCAAACTCCAATCTCACCTGGCACCCAGGACAGATCTAACTTTACATTAAGGGCATGGAGCTTTCATGTAGCTTTGCATATTGTCAGTAGATTTTGGACTTCCTTTTGCCCAGCTGAAATTTTGTTTGCAGAAGTGTTTAGGGTTTTTGTTTTTTTTTTTTTGTCTTTTTTTCTTAAGTATATCTCTTTTTATCCAAGGCACATTCAAATCTTAATAATTCAAAAAAAGCATAAAAGCCATAAACCACAAAAATCTTTGAGAGTATAAATATTAAATGGATTTCAGGGTAGTGAGACCTTCTGAAGTTTTATTTGGGGTAACATTTCTTTCCTTGCTTTAGGAACAATCACCAGTGAAGCCACGCAGGGCACTAATTACAGTCACAGATCTACAGAGTGTTAGTCTGAGACCTAAATGCAAGCCATCAGCTCATGCCACAAAATCTTTAATGTAAGGTGCTTTCTTCCTTATTTTGATATTGGATTTTTCTGTTTTAAACAGTGATTAACATCGTTTGCTGAGTGGAAAACCTTTCATTGTACCAATTTCTTTTGTTCTCTTAGTACCTCCCCTAAAAATCAGATTGATCTTCGGAAACATCTGAAGAAAGTCGATATACAAAGGTCTGTTCCTTTCTATTCTCTTGAATTCTGTTTTTCTAATCTAGAAAAAATAGAGAACCAATCAAACTAATCATAATTCCCCTTGCAGAAGTCCTGGTGGCACTCCTCTAAATAGTAAAGAAAACACTGAATGTGGCTCTGGGCTGACACCAATAATGACACAGGCACTACGGCGCAAATTTCAGGCAAGTCAGTCTGGCTCTCTTCTCGGAATCATAAGGTGGCTTTAAAATCCACAGAATTCCCTACTGATTTAAGGACACTGCAGAATGGACATTCCATGGCAGGTTATTTGACAATCCCAAGAGGAAAAACTGCCTTTTTGGTGGCCAATTGGGTGCCTCAATACAGCTTTAAAAGCCGTAGTTCCACTCTGCAGAAGAACAAACTGGGAGGGTTAATAGCATCTTTTATTTGAATGATTTGCTGTGTCTGTTTTATGGTTTCAGCTATGAATTGCACTGTTTTACCTCAGTGATAATGAGATCAGATATCCAGGCTCTGAGCCTTCCCTTCTCTTGACAGATGGCTCACCCGAAGAGTCCCTCGCCTGCACGGTTGAGCGCTGCAAACAGCTTTGGTGAAAAGTAAAAAGGAAAGTAGGTTTATGGAACAATGTATTTTCCATTTGTGGTCAGGAAGCCACTTGAATCCCATTTTTATCACACTCAGGCACATGTATTTGTAAGTAAATCTAGTGCACAGGAGAAGGGGGCATTATGAAACCCTGTAAAGCAGATTGTGCTTTTTATCCCTAACGCCTTTCAGGATGGTTGCATCTTCATTTGTAATGGGGAAAAAACGAAATTTCCCAAGTCTTTTGACACCTGGGTGCTGCTGAAGCAGGGACTATTATGTTCCCAGCACTGGTGCTGCTTGTCATACAAATACGTGTGTGTTTGCTGAAATTCAGTATTTTTATATCTTTTATATCCTTTTTTAACAAAAAATATCTTGACGGTATTTGTACAGTTTCAAAGAAAAGCAAGTTTAATGCACTAATGTTATTAAAGTGGAAAGCTGCAAGATTCAACAAACACTTGGAGCACGTGGCTACAAATGTACGAGGCAATTCCACTGTGTATCACTGCTGGCTGGTGTCTGATCACTATTAAAAGGCTGCAATGCTTAAAGACAAGGAACTCAAAGCGTCCTTCCAAGTCCAGTTCGCAGGGTGGGCAGAGGCTGTGAGTCCCGGTGGCACAGCCCTGAGCCGGCATCCCGGCACGCTCCGTGGAGCCCATCCCGCGCCTACCGCCGCGGACCCGACCCCCGTGGGCGGTGAGGAGCGGAGCTACCCACGGTGTCCGGTGTGCTGGCACACCCTCGGGGCGGAGCCCGCTCCCTGTGCCCGTGTCCCGCCCGCCGGGGCGGGGCCGCTCATGCGCGGGGCCGGGGCCGGGGCTCCGCCCGGCGCGGGCGGGAGCGGAGCCGGGGCCGGGCGATGCCGCTGCCCGGGGCCGGGCCGCCCGGGGCCATGGGCACTGCCGTGGGGCCCATGAGCTTGCGGGAGCTGCTGCTGGCGGCCGAGGCGGGCGGCGCGGCGGGCGGCGAGGGGGAGGGGTGCGTGGGGGGCATCTTCGGCAAAACCGCGCTGCAGCTCTGCTCCGAGAAGGAGGCCCTGGTGAGCACCGTGTGCGACCGGCAGGTGTTCCCGCTGTTCCCGGAGGAGGATCCCGAGCTGGCGGACGGCGCCGCGGGGCAGGAGTGTGACCCGGCGACAAAGGACTACAACCAGCTGCAGGCGTACTACAGCCAGGAGAGCCGCGTGCTGTACCTGGTGCTCACCTCCATCTGCGACACGCCGCAGCTGCTGCGCGCCTGCGGGGACCTGGCGGCGGCCGAGAACAGGGAGGCCGGGCCCGGACACCCCTCCGGCGGCCCGGCCCCGCTGCCCCACGCCGAGGCGCACGAGTTCTGGAAGCACCAGGAGAAGCTGCACTGCCTGAGCCTCCTCTACCTCTTCTCCGTCTGCCACATCCTGCTGCTGGTGCATCCCACCTGCTCGTTTGACATCACCTACGACCGCGTGTTCAGGGCGCTGGACGGGCTGCGGCAGAAGGTGCTGCCCTCCCTGAAGGCTGCCATCAAAGACTGTCCGGTCGGCAAAGAGTGGAAGCTCAACTGCAGGCCATGCCCTCCACGCCTCCTCTTCCTCTTCCAGCTCAACGGGGCTCTGAAGGTGGATCCGCTGCCAAGCAGGGGCCAGGACCCCTGTGGTCACCTGGAAAAGCCACCCCCCAAGAAGCATTCCCCCAAGAGGAGGCTGCAGCACGCTCTGGAGGATCAGATCTACCGCATCTTCCGCAAGAGCAGGGTGCTGACCAACCAGAGCATCAACTGCCTGTTCACCGTGCCAGCCAACCAGGCTTTCGTGTACATTGTGGCCGGCGGGCCCCAGGACGGAGATGATCCCGTGGCCATGCTTCTCGACCAGCTGAGGAGCAACTGCACCATGAGAGAGACTGACTCGCTGCTGGCTCCCACCCTGTCGGGCCCCAGGAGGTATCAGATGATGCGGCACGGCCGGCAGCAGCTCTCTTTCCACGCAGAGAGCAGCAGCAGCAGCTCCAGCTCCTCTGGGCAGCTCGTGGACTGCACCCTCAAGGAGTTCTTGTGGCAGCACGTGGAGCTGGTGCTCAGCAAGAAGGGCTTCGAGGACAGCGTGGGGAGGAACCCGCAGCCCTCTCACTTCGAGCTCCCGACCTACCAGAAGTGGGTGGCTGCAGCTCTAAAACTGTACGAAGTGACCATCGAAGGCAAAGACGATGACCCGACCTGTGGCGAGCTGAGCTCAAAAATCATGAGCAGCATCAAAGTTTTGGAAGGCTACTTAGACATAGACACCAAGTTCTCGGAAAACCGTTGCCAGAAGGCTCTGCCCATGGCCCACAGTGCCTACCAGTCCAACCTGCCCCACAATTACACCATGACAGTGCACAAGAACCAGCTGGCCCAGGCCCTGCGCGTGTACAGCCAGCACGCCCGGGGCCCAGCCTTCCACAAATACGCCATGCAGCTCAACGAGGACTGCTACAAGTTCTGGAGCAACGGGCACCAGCTCTGCGAGGAGCGGAGCTTGACGGACCAGCACTGCGTGCACAAGTTCCATCTGCTCCCCAAAGCAGGTAAAGATGCTCACCTGTGCTTTGGTTTCATGGTTTAGTTTTGTATCTGCTTTAAAATGTCTTAGGCTGAAAGCACCGAGTCTGAAATGTTGTGGAAGATGAAAATTTGCAGCTTTAAAGTGTTGTGTTCAAGGACTGGATGTGACACTGCTCAAATTGACTAGGTGGTGACCAGGCAAAGGTTGGACTCGATGATCTCAGAGGTCCTTTCCACCCCAGATGATTTTGTCATCATCTCTGTACAGTGGGATCATAGGAGAGCTGCTGTGCAGCTTTCCTTTATGTTGAGTAATGTTCAGGAGCCAGACCACTGTTAGTAGTAACTCTGATTTTTGTAGTTACTCTGATGTTCTGATTTAGTGGTAACTGTGATTCTGTCTTGCTAATTAGAAGAATTACACCGGAGTCCTTCTAACAAGAGGGGTGTAAGAACAAAGTTCTCTAAAAAGCATAAGCATCCCCCTTTGTTTTAAATAACTTGGTTGATCAGGGAGTCAGAACTGACTTCTGCACGTTTATTGCAGGCAGAAGAACTTTGAGCCTTCAGGAAGAGGTTGTAAAAACAAAGACTATTTGGTTTAGTGGTGTAACCTCCACTGGAACTTTGTATTATTGTACGTGGGAAAGGGAGGAGTTGCTTGACAAACTGGTGGCAAATCATTTCGTGTATGTGTATAGCAGGGAGGGAGCAATGGATGAAGGGAATAAAGGAGGTTTTGAATGGTGAGCAATTTACCCAAGGTTTGATTGATTTTGCTTTTAGGGGAAAAGCCAGAAGCAGACAGAAATCCTCCAATTCTGTACCACAACAGCCGGGCTCGTTCCACTGGTGCCTGTAACTGTGGAAGGAAACAAGCTCCTCGGGAGGACCCCTTTGATATCAAAGCAGCTAATTATGATTTTTACCAGGTAACTGTTAGGTCTGTTGGTGCTTCAAGCAGTGCTTTTGTTTCATCTGCAGAGTCTGTATTCTGAAGGACCACAACTTTCCTCCTAATTTTATCAACTTGTTGCTTGGAGAAGGCATTTCTGGGAGCAGAAATGGGCTGACCAGGGTGGGCAGGTCCAGTCTTTACCAGTGCACACACAGAGGAGCACCTGTTTATGCACCTGTTTACACTTTGAATGTGTTGGTTCATGTGAATTTTAAATAATCGAGTCTGTGGGCTGTGTTCCCACTGCTGCTTTGGCTCTCATGTGGTGCAAATCTCAATTGTAGATGCTGAAGGTGGTGACTCTGAGCTCCCTCGTCTCGGGGTGGATACTAAACCACGTTTTCTTTCTCGTAGTTGCTGGAAGAGAAATGCTGTGGAAAACTGGAGCACATCAACTTCCCCATATTTCAGCCAAGCACACCTGACCCAGCGCCTGCTCGGGACGAGTCATCCCCTGCCCCTCCAGAAGGCGAGATCGAGAAACTCAAAGAGAAAGAACCTCAGACTCAGGGAGAGAGCACAGGCCTGAGCTTAGCCCTGAGCCTGGGCCAGTCCACGGGCAGCCTGGGCACGTACCCACCCGATGCCCAGGGTGGAGGGGACAATGCAGAAAGCCACGGGCAGAGCGGGGACTCCAAGAGCGAGAAGAGGCCGAGCCTGGTAGATCGCCAGGCGTCCACCGTCGAGTATCTCCCCGGGATGCTCCATTCCAATTGCCCCAAAGGTCTTCTGCCCAAATTCTCCAGTTGGTCACTGGTCAAGCTGGGGCCTGCTAAGGCTTACAACTTCCACACGGGCTTAGATCAACAGGGCTTTATCCCGGGAACAAACTACTTAATGCCTTGGGACATTGTCATCAGGACGAGAACTGAAGATGAAGGAGACTTAGACACCAATTCCTGGCCTGCACCCAACAAGGCTGTTCCTGGGAAGAGAAGCTCAGTGGTGATGGGAAGAGGCCGGCGGAGGGACGACATCGCTCGAGCTTTCGTGGGGTTTGAATACGAAGACGCACGTGGGAGGAGGTTCATGTGCTCAGGGCCTGATAAGGTGATGAAGGTGATGGGAGGGGGGCCAAAGGAATCTGCCCTCAAAGCCCTCAATTCCGACATGCCCCTGTACATCCTGTCCTCGACGCAGGGACGGGGCCTCAAGCCCCACTATGCCCAGTTCATGAGGCTCTTCGTGGTGGTTCCTGATGCTCCCCTGCAGATCACCTTAACGCCTCAGGTAAGAAGTGCAGGAGGAAATCTGGGAGCAGCAGAGGCAGGGATGGTTGTGGAAACATTAATTGACAAGGGCGACAGGAAAAGAGTCTCAAGAAACTCCCAACTCAAACCAACTTCAGCCAAGACAGTAATTTCCAAAAGTATCTATTACATAAGAGCTTGGGAATTCTTAAGCTTCAAGACCCCAAATTTATTCTTTGTATAAAGTAAGTTTAAGAAATATTTTATCAAGGATGAATTATTTGCATTCCCTACTGTAATAATGGTTAAAAAAAAAAAAAGGCTAACAATGACTCTGTAAGAATGACTTTGTCATTTTAAATGTCATGGAGAAAAGCAGTGACTCATTGCTCAGATTAATTACTAGTTACCATTTGAATATAGGAGGTGAAAAAATGTTGATTTTCTTAATTGGAGAATTCTTCGCTAGTTTTTTCCATTTTTCTTTTAATACCCATTTGAAAAAACTCCATTTGCATTTGATGGCTTTTTAAGGTAGCAATGATCTTTGATTACCTACTCATGTTTTCTTTCGGTTTTAGGTTCAACCGGGGCCACCACCCTGTCCTATATTTTACCCCGAGAAGCAGGAAATCACCCTTCCCTCTGATGGACTCTGGGTGCTCAGGTTTCCCTACGCATACGTGACAGAACGGGGTCCTTGCTTCCCTCCCAAAGAAAGCCAACAATTAATGAGCTACAAAGTTCTCCGAGGAATACTGAAAGCAATTACACAATAAGAATGGTTTGGGGTGGATCTGTTTTAGTTTAAGAAGGGTGTCTTCAATCCAGTTCACGGGTTTTGGCTACCCAGCAGTTGTCACTGCAGTTATGTGAAGCCCCCACTGTATTTCACTGGAACACGGTCAGATTGGAAATAAAGTTGATATCAAAGCAGGAAAAGGAATCTGAGACATGTAAATTTTCCTTTTAGTAAGTTTTCGTATGTAAAAAATAAAAGCTGGTTTTCATAAAGTGCTGATCCTCTATTACTAGATGTTTTGATGACAATGCCTTTCCCCATCCTATCTTTTTACATACCTATTTAGGAATATTCAAAAATTAGCATTGCCTTAAATCAAGAGTTTACTTTGTCATATTGAGGCAATGATAAGCAAAATACTTTGTTTTTCTGAATAAGCTATTTGTATGTAAATGATGCTTTAATATGATGATGGGAGAAATCATCTTGTCTTTAGGAAAAAAAAAGGATGCTGCAGTTCTGATATGTATTAATAGCAAAGCCAGAAACTGTTCACCTGTATCAAGTGACTCTTGGTGCCAAAAAATCAGCCACAGTAACTCAACTTTTAACTGAGGTAAGATGTATTAGTGACAGCGGCTGTATGCTGAGACCTAATTTAATTTCTAGAATATTTGTTTCTAATTAGCATGCACACAAAATTTAATTTGCCAGTTTGCTATCGTACAGTAATTATACTGCATGGCTGGAGCTGAGACCTGGTTTCTGCTCGGAATACGACATCGCTGAGGGGCTGGGTGAGGAAAACGCATCCCTTCATTTGGAGTACAACATTAGGGGTTGGATTAGAGGGTCTTTAAAGATCCTTTCCAAGCATTCCATGGTTCTGTGATCTCTCAGGGGCTGGCTGTGGGAAGTGTCCCTCCCGTTGGGAACACGGCATTGCTGAGGGGCTGGATGAAGAAAACGCATCCCTGCGTTTGGTACATGATATCTCTGAGGGGTTGGGTGTGGGAAATGCATCCCGTCTGTAAGGAAAACGACATTAGGGACCGGACTAGATGATGTCTAAAGATCCAACCTAACCATTCCATGGTTCTGTGATCTCCGAGGGGCTGTGTGGGGGAAGCGCATCCCTCCCATTTGGAATATGACGTCTCTGAGGGGCTGGGTGGGGGAAAACACATCCCTTCGTTGGGAATACGACATCTTTGAGAGGGTGGGTGTGGGAAAGGCATCCTTCCACCTGTGAGGAGGGAGCCGGCACAGCCCGGTGGAAAACGAAAGCGTCTAATTGAGATTTACCCCACAGCATTTGCGAAGTGGTTTTTGACAGTGACAGCCCCGCCCCTGAGGCTATGATGTGGAAAACACATCCCTGCAACTGCGAGCAGGGGGCCACGAGGGCGCGCTGGGGTAACAAAGAGCGGAATTGGGAATTACCCCTACAGCGATTGTGAAGCGGCAGCGGCGGTCGCGGGCAGCCCCTCACGGCCGGGCGGGAAGGGCGCGGGGCTGCCGCGCCTGCGCGCTGCGCTCCTCCCGCTGCCGGGGCGGCTGCGCGGGCGCAGAGCCTCCGCTGCCTCCGAGCCTCCGGGTCCCGCAGCGGCTCCGCCTCGCTGCGAGCCGGCTGCGGGCTGGGACGGGGACACGGACACGGAACGCGGCAGGACGGGCCGGGACAGCCGGTGACAGGCGCAGGATGTCGGCTACGCTCTACGTGCTCTCCACGCTGGGCGGATACGTCCTCACCTCCGCTCTCCTCCTCAAGTGCCCGGGGCTGCTCCACCGGCCCAAACGGCAGCGCTTTCGCTGCCGGCACATCTCGCACCGCGGCGGTGAGTGAGGCGGCGCGGGGATGGAGGAGAGGGGATGCGGGAGCCTTCCTGCTCTCCGCCGCTCCTAAGGGATGGTCCCTGCCCGGCTCCCGGCGCTCAGGGCTCCGCGGCCCCCGGGTGATGCTCCCTCACGGCCCCGGCGCGCTGCTCTGTCTCCCCGGGCACGGGAGGGTCGTGAGGGGCTGCGCGGTGTCCGTGGCTGGCGACGGGGGCTCCCTTTAAACCTTCCTCCCACAGCCTAATTTTAGATGCCACCTGCTGACCAGTGCCTCGGTTCAGCGCGGAATTAATCTCCGAAGTCCGGCCGCGCCAGCCGAAAATCAGCTTTGTTTTTTGCGTGGGGCGCGATGTTTTCCCTCTCAAACGGGTCTATATTTTTTTCTTCTGACGATTCTGTATCCTGTTATTTCTCTCCCCAACCGGAGGGGCGTCTGGCTGTTGTTTAGATCAGGTACAAGAGATCAGTCTTCTTGCCTCTGACCGCCTGTTTGCTTTGCTTTCTGTTTCAGGGGAAGCAGAATTTGCTGTGACTCTGTTCTTGCTCCCCTTGGTGTTGCAGGCAGACAGTGAATGGCTCAGTGCCCTGGTAAAACCGATGCCATTTGAGAGTCAGGCATGTTCATTCTGTCTAAAATGGCTAAAATAAGTTCTTGAGTTTCTTCTACCTATTCCAAAGCATTAGGAGGGGGAAAATGCAGTAAGTTGTGTCTTCCTGTTCTGTAGAGATCAGTTCTGTGCTTTTCCCTGCTGCCTCACTTAATTTTTGAAAATAGGCAATTTTCTAGTAAAGATCTATCGATATTCTGTGGGAGACGTGTCTGGTGCTGAGTTTAAACAGTTTTCAATATCATACTTAGTGCCAGTTTATGCAGGGGTTGATCACAGTTTTAGCCAGTGGTCCTTAACTACTGCTGCTGCCTTGAATTATCAAAATAAAAAAAACCAGAGCTGATTTCTTAATGATTTTATTCCTGGAACTTCTTTCATTTAGTTTATTCGACAGTTTAAGTTTCTCTATAACTATGGCCTTAAGTATAGCATAAAATGCACATTTTGCTGTGGAATGTGTATATTATCTGTTTCTTGGTAGATATATTATTCTTTCAACTAAAGAATAGGCTCTTAATTTTGGGGGTTTCCTGGTGGTTTTTTTTGATTTGTAAGCTGTTAAAAACTTGCAGGTGACTTGGTTGGAACTTGGTATGATCCCCTTAATCTTCTGTTCTCGCTCCTTTGCAAGGACCTCAGTTAAGATACACAGCCCTAAGCCTCGAATGCGAGTGCTTGGGCCAGTTGCTCTAAGCTCCATCGGAACTGCAGGAAAGCCTCACTTAAGGGAGGATTATTCCTCAGGCATTCAAGGTCCACGGGCTGCGAGTTGTTCTGTGTCCTGTGAAATCCTGTGAGGCAAGAGGGCAGCCCTGAATGTTGCAGCAGCTTTTTGCTCATCCGAGGCTGAAGATCACTCATGCTTTACTCTCCGTGGTGTTTACCCTGTAATATAAATTCCTGTGGGACTTCTCCTCGGGCTTTAGTCATGCTGTAGCTTTAGACTCAGTGTCAGGTTTCCTATTGCATTACTCCCATTAACTTCGGAGATCAAGGTAACACTTAACTTGTTTGGCTTTTTCCTCTCTGGGATGAAACCTTGTACAGTGAAGTTTTTTAAGTCTCAGGGGTTTTATTTCGCTTGCTTTCTCGTTCAGGAATTTTCTCCCCTCATTTTGCGGAATCATCTCTGAATTATTTGTTCACTTCTGCATAATTTTAACATTGGTCATTTCTGAGAATAACTGTTGAGTCTTGATATCTGTGTTGGAGTCTTCTGTCAGGGCCAGCAGCCCTGTATTGCAGGGTCTCTGAGAAAGGGTGGCATGATGATTTTTACACAGAATAGTTCAGATTGGAAAATCATCTGAACTGGAGTTCATCTCATCTGACCAGAGCAGGTCCTGGTCCAGTTAGGTTTTGAATATGTCCAGAGATGAAATCTCCACAACCTCTCCAGGAAGAGAGAAGTTCTCCTGTTCCAGAATATGATCACTCTTGCAATAAAAAAGGAGGGTTTTTTCTTATATTTATGAACTGAATTTCCTGTATTTAAATTTGTTCCCATTCTTCTTGTCCTTTCCCTGGGTACCACCAAGAAGAGTTTGGCTGAGTCTTTACTCCCTCCCATCCGGTATTTACACATGTAGGATCCTCCCCAGCCTCTGTTCTCCAGACAAAACAATTGCAGCACCCTCAGCCTTTCATTGTACACAAGAATCTCTCATCCCTTAATTTTCACAGCCCTTCCTTGGACTTACTCCAGTAGATCCATGTCAGTCTTGTGCTTTGGAGCCCAGAACTGGATGTGGTGCTCCAGGTGTGGTTTCACCAGTGTTGAGCAGAGGGGAACGATCACCTCCCTTGGCCTGCTGGCCCCAAAAACTTCTGAGGGTCATCTCCTTGAGCCAGTGCTTGGTGTTGGCTCTCTCTTGGCCATGGTGGTGCTTTCAGAGTGGGAATGTGCCCTCATGATGTCTGGATGTGCCCGTTTTGGCTGGGAAAGGTCAGTTCCACGTAGGGAATGCGACAGCACGTGAAGCTGGAGGAGCGTTTGAGGAAGTGTCAGAAGCTCTTTGGTCAGCCCAGCCCTCTCACTTTTCAGGGGAGAAAATTGCTTGGATCAAATAACTTGTGTGGTTCCCTTTTCTGTGTGTGGTTGCTGGTTTAGAGTTCTTTTTTCAGCTGATCTCTCAGCTTTGTTCCTCATTTCCCCCGAATGCTACAAGTCAGGCACTTAACTCACCATCCCTGGTCCTTGACCTCCTCCCTGACATGTGATTTGTTAGATCAGCCACTTTAGAAGTTTTATTTTTGGAACTTTCTGCCCAGGAATGTTAGGATACTCTTGCTTCGTTCGCAAATTGAAGACTTGACTCAGGTGTTTTTGCCCATCCCTCACTGTTCAGGATGTATGAGCTGTACTGCTACAGCTGATAAGTTATCTAAAAACATCAGTTATTACTGCAGTTAATTTGTAACTAATCAGCCAGGACCTGTGCAGGGGTTTCTCGTTTTTTAGGCCATCACCAGATGGACACCATGAGGTTCTCGTGTTCTCCTTTGTCCCTTGGTTCTCTTCTGCCACTCAGCCAATTCCTAGTTCTGCAATCAAATCCCATAAAATATTGGTGGATGTCTGATCACAGAAGCTGCTGCGGACTCACCATATTGTTTTACATTAAGCCCTGCAGGTTTTTGTCATCGTGGTTCTAAGTTAAGCCTTTCTTTTTGTAAACCTACCTGAGAAAAACAGTTTTAAGTTGGTGGTTGTGCGTCGCTTTAATTAAGTAACAGAACACGGGTTTAGGTAAGTATGTCCTGGTGAGGCCTTGTTAATAGGCAGGGCCTTAATTGGAGCTCTTATAATTGCTGTTTACAAAGCCTGTCATTCATTACTGTCAAAGAGCAGTTAAAATTTGCATAGATATCTTCATCAGCACACGTATCTTCCTGAGGTTGTTCTGGTTTTCAGTCTATAATATTGCCTATTTTCTGAGGCGGGGAGAAGGCACAACCTTTTCCAGTCCCTAATCAGGTTGATTTTCAAAGATTTTTATGCAGAGAATGGTGGCTTAGGAGTTGCAGAGTTCAGTCCTGCCTGAGAGAAAATTAAATTTGCTTGTCCTTTCATTTCCTAACTGAAATTGATGTGTGTTTCATTGCTTGTGTGTGAGACCTCCCTTCTCTTTATTGGCAGATCTGTGCTGTTTGGGGAATATCCTTGCACTGAAAAAAGAGGTTTTCACCTCTCTGAGCATCAACTGGGTTATACATTTTAGGGAGTGTCAGCTTTAGAGTGTCTTGGGTGCTTTTATTCATAGCTTTTTGTTATTTTTCTTTTTCCTTTCATTATTCTTCCCACCGACTCTCAAATAGATTTTTGCATTTACTGTCCCTATGCCTGTGGGGCTTATTTTCCTAGCTAAATACCTCTGGTAAAATAAACAGTTTGTTTTGTATATTCAAAGTATTACACAAATCCAAGATAAGGTGGTTTTTTAAAAATTATTTTACCCGGAGAAGTTTGTGTTTCTCCAGTAGGTTGGTGGCAACAGGGATTTCTGCCTTGATCTTCATACTCTTTTCTCAAAATATATACATTCTAAAGTCTGTTATTTTTAAAATTTATTTTCAGTGGGAATGAGGGGAGGAAAAGGATTTTGTATAAGTTTTATTTTTGTTGTTTCTGTAGGTGCTGGAGAGAACCTGGAGAACACAATGGCAGCCTTTCACCAGTGAGTACAAAAGGATGAGAATGCCTAAATTAGATGTTCTCAGTCTCTTCAGTGAGTGAAGCAATCAAGGGAGGTGGGACTTCATCAGTTCTTTGAGGTTACAGTGTCCTATTTCTGAAAGTCAGCTCTCCTCTGGATGACTCCAGTGGATTGCCAAACATCCACTCCAGTTTCACCAGAAGGACTTGGGATGCCACAAATTATGGTCTGTACGCAGTAACAAATGGAAACAAACCCCTGAGGCCCAATCTATGCTGGCCAATAAAGCAGCAAACAATACTGTGCTTAATGGTGATTACTTCTATTAATTTATTTATCATTATAAAGCTAAAAGTGCTGCTGTTTGGTTTTTTTCCTGCACACACACTCTGCAGTCACGCCATGTGTGAAAGCCTCTTACCCAGGGGTTTAAAATGGGGTTGGGACCAGAAAGCCTTTTAAGCCTCCAGCATTTAAGTAGTGAATTTTAACAAGGTTCTCAAAGGCATTTGAAAAAGAGACATATCTAAAACTCCAGCTGCTGCTGAGAAGGGACCACATTATGTGGGCTCCTCTTTGTTTTGTTTGGGGTTTTTCTAATTTGCTTTGTGCTAAGGAGCCTCATCAGTTTGCTGTTTCCCTGCAGCCTGAGGGGTGCCAGCTTTCCCAACCAAATAAAAGAAAGCACTGCACTATTTTCTATCTCCATGGAAGCTCAGCATAGTTTTGTGTGGCTTTTTAGTTTTTTTTTTTTCCTGCTGGCCTGCTTTTTTTCAAGGCATTGGAAACTCTTCTGGCTCCTTCTGGGAGGGGGTAAAGGCTTTGTCCTTCATATTTGCTCATTGCCATCTCCATGAGTGAGGTAGCAAAAGGAATGGGGGTAGAAGATCGCTGATCTAGATAGTGAAAAATTATCAGGATTGGCTCAAACAGCTGATATGAGCTGATCAATTTATGATCCATCAGATTCTGTGTGAAGCCCAACAGGGTGTGTCTGCAGGAGCTGTTCCTGCAGGTTTGCACAGGCAGGAATATTTGGCTGTTGCTGTAGTTGAGTCCAGAAGAAAAATGTGTGTATGGGGGGGAGGAGGCCTTTATTGGCAACTTCAGTTTTTGTACTGCTTCCTTTACAAATATTCTGGAAGGAAATTATAAGCTTTTTTTGTACCAGAGACAATATTTGGTTTTGTTTTCTTTAATTAGGTAAAATGTATCATAGATGGGGGGGCTGTAATCTTGTTCTACCATATTTAAATGCTTCCGTGGTGGTTTTAGATTATAAAATAACAGCTTTTAAGCAAGGGCACTCTCATCCTAATTTGCAAATGCAAGCCTGCCTCACAGCTTGAGTTCTGGAGCAGTTGGATCTGAATCCACAATGATGTTCTGAATCTGGAGCCTTCTCTGGAGCAGTGGGAATTTGACAGAACAAACTGATTTCCAGCTGGGAAAGCTCAGCACTTGAGGAAGCTTATTTAGCAGTGAGCTGCTTTTAAGGGCCTGGCAGAGTCTCAGATTTGTTAACAAGGAAAGTTGTTGTTCTCCCCTTTCCATGCAGCATCAGCCCTGACTTTCTTAAGCAACAAATATTGCTAATAAAATTTGCTGATGAAATGATAAAACCTGGTTACTATGTGGGAACATCTACAAATCTGGCAAATCTCCTGTGGCAGATTTGGAGCTGCTTTCCCTCAGGAGGAAAAAATCACCAAGTACAGCCTGTGATTCTTCCATATGTAACAGGATTTTGTTCCTCTCCTCGTTCTTAATTAGCAGCACTGGAAAACAGTTCACAAATTGGCTTTAATATGACAACCCTCCTTGATCATCATCCCAGCTTGACCAGAAATTAATGTGTTAAACACTTGGGGGAGTATGTTCTGATGGGTTTTTTTGGTTTGTTACTGCATTTGTGATGTTCAGGGCCTGTGTTCAGCAGCCAGTAAAGCCCATAAGGAAAAAGCTGTTACTGAATTTACAGAGCTTTGAGTCTCAGGTAGGCACAACTCACAGGTGGTGTAGGTTTGCTCAGAGGTGGATAAAAAGAAGGTTTTGAAGGAAGAGTTCAGACTTTTATCTGTCTGCTGGAATGACACCTCTTTTCTAATCAGCAACTCACTGCTCATTGCAGTAAAGCTTTTTTTGTTCTGGTGTGAGATTTCTTGTGCTTACTTTTCATCAATATCATTATTACTTTCTGCTTTCTTTACTCCTCCTATGAGCTAAACTCCTATGGAATGGATTTGAGATTGGAGTAGAGCTTCTCAAAGCAGTGGGTTGGAACAGGAATAGCTATTTTGCTTTGAGAAATATGACTGGATGTTTAGTGGTTTATTTCTTTTTTAATTTAAATGTAAACTTTTTCATTAAAATAATAGTTTAAGGTTGTTTTGCTACCTCAAAAAAAGCCAAAAGCCTGAAGGTCCCACTGTCATTGCCTGATCTATCCCTTCCTGGTTAATGTAAATAAAGTTTAAAAAAAGCAGCTTTCACACCCCTGACATTTGTTGTTTCTTCCCATAAATTCAATTACTTTTTTCAATACCTTACTTCTCCTGGTGGGCAGATATGCTTCTGCTAATAAACACCCCACTCCAAATCCTGAACCAGTCCTTTAGGAGCTGGTTTCTCAATCCTGGGGTGGCAGGCTGCAATCCACAGGTTTGCTTCCTGATTCCTATGGGAGACAGAGCCAAAAATCCCATCTCTGCTTCATGAGACATCGTTTATTCTTGCATCAGCTTCCCGCTGCAGCAGAGTTGTTTGCTCCTTGCTCTGCAGCAGGATTGTGAGGATTCCTTGCACCATGAAGCATCCAAAGTACTCCCAGTGGGGTCACTTTATGGAATGTGTTGGGTTTGGGGCTGCACAAAGAACTCGAGTGGTTCAAGGCAGACTTTCCTTGCAGCGCAGTTAATTTGGGGACAGACATGTTGGAGCTGGATTGTCACCTGACTAAAGATGAGCAAGTGGTTGTGTCCCATGATGAGAACCTGAAGAGATCAACAGGAGTTGATGTCAACATATCTGACCTCAAATACTCGGTGAGTTGAGGAGAAAATGGGCTCTGGGGGGTGTTGAAAAATGCCTTTGTGGGGTGGGCAGGGGGCTGTGTGCGTGTCCGTGTGTGCCTGGTGCCCAAAACCACAGGGGAGGATTCATCTTAATAAAAAACCCAAACAAACCACCCCCAAAGTTCACTAAACTCCCTGTGCAGTCAGAGGATCAAACCTGGCACATTCCAGAGGGTGATTTACTCCTCCAGTATCAGGTTGGATGAACGACTCTGGAGCTGGGATGTTTTGCCACGCTGATGACAGAGGAAGATTAATCAACAAGCTCTTCCTGGTGTGAGCAGCCTTTTAGTGGGAACACTGGGAGATGATTCCCCTCTGCCCTGACACTGGAAATTTCAGAATTCTGGGACAGGCATCTGGGAATGTCTTGCCTTATTCAACTACAGGTGGCACAAATCTAACAATGCCAAATAGTTCAATTAATAATGAAAGTGGTGCTACTAAATCACTTTTGTGGGTGAAAAGATTTTAAAGATAAGTGGCTTATGAATTAGGATTTTTTTGGAGGAAGGTTATGATTATATCCCTGCATTTGAATTAATGCTCCATTTCTCTTTGTTTTTAAGGAACTTCCACCCTATCTCTGCAAGTTGGATGTCACATTTCAGAAAGGTGAGATGTGTGTCTCTTGCTGTTTCAGTCTTCCATTTTGTAGTGTGGCAGTTTCCCCCTTTAAAAAAGGGAGTAGAAAAGTGCATTTGCTTCTCTCAGTAAGCAAGTAAGAGAAGTTTCAAAAGAAAAATACAATCCTGGCTGTAGAAACCAGTACAGTAGTTACTGTAGGTATGAGTTAGGGTTCAGAAGGAAATTTTGTTCTCATTTGGTCTTTTTCACATTAATCCTGTTGCATTTGGTGTGTGGTAGCTGAGCCTGTGTTTGCTATTTCAGGATTTTAACGTTGCCTGCACTCCTACTGTTGCTAAATAATGAGTGAATTTCATGAAGTTAAAACCTGAATGTGCAACATGCTCAGGGCATTTTCATTATGGAAATGAGCTTGTCATAGTTAATTACAGCTGAATGAAGTCATTTTTTTCTTTAAAAACGTGATAATCCCAGGAACTTTATAAAAAGTTTTGAGGCAATGAGCGCTCTGACATTTCTGCTTTTATCTAGGGTTTGTTAAAAGTGGCCACAGCAGTGACAAGTTTCTTGTTTCCCCAGAATGTCAGTGTGAGGGGAAGGACAATCGTATCCCACTCCTGCAGGAGGTGTTTGAGGCATTTCCAGAAACTCCTGTCAACATTGACATCAAAATGAACAACAACGTGTTGATCAGAAAGGTACATGAGAATCTCTGCTGGCCCCAGAGTGAAGGCAGTGGAATGATGCTGGCATTCCAGAAGCTTTTTGGAGTTGTGGCAGTCTGTGCTAGCAAGATCTGTGTTCTTGGACTGCTTCACCCTTCACAGGTTGGGTCTTGCTCCGTGTGTGAGGTAATACAGGAGACAGAGAAGGGATCTTGTGCAAGATACTCACTAAAAGTTCTTTGGGACACTTCATCTGGTTGAGAAACTGCTCCAGCACTGCTGGGGACGTGTTTGGTTTGTACTTCGTGGGCAGGGTCTTTTTATGGACTGTTGCTCCCCAAAGCAGCATAAAAACATGATGTTGCTGTGTAGATGTGCTCAACACAGAGGGAAATCTGCTTTCCTGCAAATACTGTTTTGTCATTTAGGTTTCTTGAATTCTTCAGGGTTTTTTGTAGGTCTAATGGTTTTTTATCATTGTCCTGAACACCTCTTTATTTCCCCTCAAAGCATCACAACCACCTTATGGTGGGAGAGAGCAGAGAACTCTCTTCTATAATGATTTCCAAAGCAAGTAGAGTTTCAGTTCAGTAATGCTGCACTTTATTTCCAATGGCTCCGTGTGAGAGTTGTGCTTTCTGTGCTGCAGGTCTCAGAGCTGGTGAGTCAGTACAAGAGAGAGCATCTGACCGTGTGGGGGAATGTGAATTACGAGATTGTATCCAAGTGCTTCAAGGAGGTAAGGCTGAGGCCAGCTAAGCTTTGTTACCTCTTGACAAAACCTACAGGGAAGCACCCTGCAAATCAAGATTTAACCAGCTAGGCCAGGCTCCTGCTTGTGGTGAGAAATTCTGGGCTCAGATTGTATTCTGCTTGCTGTACTGCTAAAATAAGACAAGCACAGCTAACACCCCTCTACCCTGCCATAAAATACTTGAGGAATTAAGCTTAGTCATGCTTTATTCTTGTTTTATGAAATATAAGGCATTGCAATTTTACGCCAGGAGTTCTTAGAGCTTATTTTGCACATCGTTCATCTGATAAAAAGCAGTTTTCCCAAGGATTGCTTATTGTCTGTTTCTTTGCACGAAAATAATGGATGTGGCCACTAGTGGACACAGTTGTATCAGCATAAAGCTGTTGTTTCACAGCTATAATTCTTTTCCTTTTTGTGCTGAGGAATTTTGCAATTTAGAATTAAATTAAAACTGTGCTTAGTCCTAGGGAGTTATGTACCTGAGTGAAATTCATTTTGTTGATAGTTCTAATTAATTAATCAATTTATCTGTGCAGGACAACACCCCATTTCCTACCTGAACAGCAGTTAGATTTATTCACATAAGGCAGCTTAATCTTGGGCTGAGCTTTAGACATGCATTGGTGAGTAAATTTAATTGCAGCAGACTCAAAATCTGCCAAGGTAACTGAGAATCTCTTCCCTGGTTCCTGCAGAACTCTGACATTCCCATCATCTTCTGTGCCCAGCGTGTCCTCCTGCTTCTTGGCCTGTTCTACACTGGTCTGCTGCCATTCATTCCCTTCAAGGAGGAATTCTTTGAGATTCCCATGCCTTCCATCATCCTCAAGTGAGTCACAGCCCATCAGGGGGTGCTGCACTGGCATCAGTGCAAAGCAGGTGAACCATGATGCCTCCCTGAGCACTGGTTTTGTTGGTGTCCTTGGGCTGAGGTTACTTTTCTGTTGGTTTAGGCACTTTTGGATATTCCTGAGAGAATTCTGTGCTCAGTAATACACAGCAGTTCTGTACTTAGAACGAAATCTTGCTCTTTTCTCCTCTTTTCTTGAGAACAAATTAGTCTGATAGGGCCAGGAGACAAGTCAGCAATAGGCTGGATATGAGATTTCACAATCTTTCTCATTCTTCACTCAAAATGCTGCAGAATTCCCATCTCTGCTGCTTCTCTTAAATGTAGCTCATTTCTCTTGTATAACCCAATTCTAAGTCACTGTCTTGAGCAGTGAAATTACTGCTCTAATTTGAGCAAGATTAATTCCTTATGTTCCTTTTGCAGGAACATCTCAGCTAAGATTTTAATCTGTGCTCTGGTAATTTTTGCTTTCTTCTTCCTCAACAGGCTGAAAGAACCAGAGAAGATGTCAAGAAGCCAGAAATTTATTATCTGGCTGGCTGACACGTAAGATTTTCATCTGATTAAATTTTTATTTATATTTTGCCTTTATTTCAACAGTTGACTCAAGCAACTAAGATTAGCTATTGCTGCATCTATGCATTGTATTTTTTCAGTTTCTTCCAGCTTTTTGTCAGTGCAGGATAAATCACATTCAAATCTTATGTAGGTGTGCTTTATGCTTTTATTTTCCATCCACTGAAGCATCCTAAGGTGGCAGTAACAGTGGGAATTATTCCAGTTGTGCCTTTTAAGCTTCTGTCCTTAAGTGTGCTCAGCTAATTAACATGCAATTAGATGCAGAATGCAGATTTCATGGCTGTGACTGTTTGATAATGTTGTCAGAGGAGAGACACTGTTTGCCTTACAAGGAACACTTTGCTTTTTAAGAATATCTGTGCTTCAGAGGGAATTTAGTCATGGGTTTTCAGTGACTGCAGTGTCTCCTGGCTCTTGCTCCTGTCTCTGACATCTGTTAGTTTAATTTCTCCAGTGGCCAGGACATTTTCATGTCTTTTGGTGGGAAGGATAAAATCTCTCCTGAAAGCAGAGTGGTTGGTTCATCAGACATGGTTCAGGGTACCTGCAGGATGAAGGATTTATCTGCTGGATTTGATCTTCAGCAGAGTTTGATACTTGAAGTGCTTAAACTGGGAGTTTTCTAGAATTTGCTTTCTCTCGTGGAAAACATTGACTCTACACACTGTGTGGGAACTTCATTGCAGGACATCAACAGACATTAAAATTCTATATATACTTGCAGTTGTTAATTAATCTCCCTCTCCTTCCCCAGGCTGCTGATGAGGAAGGCACTGTTTGACCACCTCACGGCTCGGGGCATCCAGGTACAGTGGGGCAAAGCTAAAGTGAGAATTCAAACCAGACAGACACAGCCTTAAAAGGAGTTCCTGTTCCCCCCAGCATGTTCTTTGTGTTTCTGGGACCGTAAATTGCTGTTTAGTCCTTGAGCAAAAGCTGCTGCTGTTATATTTGCAGTGCTCTGGATGCAAAGGAAGATTTGTACACTTAAAAAAAAGACTTTTTCATTTAAACCTCTTTAAGTTTAGGGGTCATTTCCCCCACTTCAAACTTAAGCCTGAAAAATCTGCAAGACTGGTTATCTCTTGTGGGGCTTTCACAAAATAACATTTTGACTTTTAGAAGGATCTGAAGTCTCAGGTAGTGGAGTTGGAGTCACCACTAAGAAATGTCCCTTTTGGAAGGTGAGGAGGAAAAGTTGGGTATGTCTGTGTGCAGCATCACAGTGTTACTATTTCTCTAACATCTCCCTCAGATAAAACAATTTAGGTCAGAAGTCACCTTTTAAAAACGATGTCCTGTAATAACTTGGTTCTTCTGCCTCATTTCATAGGTGTACATTTGGGTACTGAATGAAGAACAGGAATACAAGAGAGCATTTGATCTTGGAGCTACTGGAGTGATGACAGACTATCCAACAAAACTGAAGGAGTTCTTACTTAATTACCCAGCATAAAGGAAGAAAACTGAGAAAGTCCTTCCAGAACAGATTGTGAGCCAAGGATTTTCCTCGTTAAAAAAATAATTGAGGGCAGCATGCACAGATCATTTTTGTTGGCAAGATGTAATTGATGATCTGTTACCTTGTTGTCAAGTCACTACCTAATGTAAAGGTTGTCTTATTTATTTTAAAACTTTAATTACATAGTTTACATTTGTAAATAGCTCATTTAGCAACAGCACACTTCACAAATGGTGATGATTAGAGAGGAAGTTGCCCAATGAGGTACCTGTAGATAATAAGCATTATCTTACCTGTTACAAGTGTTCCTAAGCAGCTGTCAAGACATGTCAGTTATTCCAGTTATATTCTAGTGAGCAGAAACTGAAGAATTTCTGGAAGTGTAGCCTGTGTGTTTGCATTTCTTGTGTTGCTTTTAGATTTCAGATAACTTCTAGAGGAAGAAAAAAAGAAAAACAGGCACAGGGGAAATAGCAAAGCAGACCCTGTGGCTGGCCAGGTAGTGAAGTGTACTCAGTGAAGGTGGTCACTTTTTAGCCAAAATTAACTCAGTATAAATTGACTCCATTATTCTCACTGACAAGAATGTTGAATTTGAGTTGGAACTGGATTTAGACCCTCTTTGAGGTGATGGCAACACTGTGACTTGTTGGTCCAGGTCTAAATGGGGGATTTAAATCAGGATCTGGGTTTGACACCGAGTTCCACTGCAGAGTTCAGGCTTGCCCCTGGCTCTGGCCTGCCTGTCAGGCCACCTTGGCATGGCAGCAGCTGGATTCCCAGGATGGAAAATTGCACTTGTTACAGATTACACTCACTTTGAAATAGCCTTTTCACAATGCCCTAAAAGTCTTTTGCACATTTGTGGTTCTTGATGAACGGGAAGTTGTTTTTAGGGTGAGGGACCAAAGAAGACTTAAGTTTGGTCAGGAGTTTCAGAGACAAATGAAAATGTTCCTGTTAAATGAATCCACCCTAAGCAGATTCATATGTACATTTATAAAGGGAGGAAATGTCACTCTAGAATGCGTGTAGACTTTAGTCCTTTCTCTCCACAAAAATACACTCAATACCCATTAAGTTTATGTGCATGGACATGGAAATAACTGGCACTGGAAATAAAGCCAGGAAACCCCATGATTTCTGGAATGGGGTTAGGCAGGAAGGTATTTCTGGAAGCTTCCCATGCTGTCCTGTCCTTGTGAGCAGGAGTTACCCATGTGTCAGACAGGTTGGAGCCTGCAGTGCCCGTGTGCCTTGGTGTGCTCATGTCATGGTTAGGGGTTCAGGAGCAGTTTGATTACTGTGGCTTAATTGCACCCAATGTATAGAGCTCAGTCACTGAATCATCAGATGCTCTCTCTAAACAAGAGTTTTGTTCTGTTTTCTTGAAGGAACTTCATGTGAAAATGATAGATCTTAATAATAAACACCATAGCCAGATGTGTATTTGCTGCAAGGTGCACCCACTGTGCTAAAATCTGATTTTTAAGTCTTTTTTTTTCCCCTCAGTAGCTCAGATTTGGGAGGGTTCCTGTTTCACCCCCCTGGCTGCTGTGCCATATTTATAATTGTGGAGCATCTTTGCTGTTCCACTGCCTGTCAGGAGGCTGTGAAAATGCCAAATCCATCTGCATGGAGAGTGTTTGTTTCTGCAGCAGTTGTTCCTTTCTGAGGAATAAGTCTGGATGAAATGGAAAAAACCTACTGCATTTAGGATTCAAGTGAGCATGTGGTGATGGGGGCAAATGAGTTAATGTTGTCCTTTTGAATATCTGCCTGGTGAAGATGACTGCAGATTCAATTTCCTCCTAATTTAATCAGCCTCGTTGCTTATTGAATGGAGGAAAGTGTAACTTCCTAACTGTTCATGGAGGGGGAAAAGGATGAAATGATTTATTAGGTACTAAGCTTTCTGTTTCCCTTTCAGACCAGTTCTGTCTGGTCACATAAGTGCTAATAATCACTCAAGTCACAGCTCTGCCTGCTTTTTAGAAGTCACAGAATAGTTATAGAAGATGTTCCACATGCAGCTCAGTAAGTAAATTTAAAAATTCCGCCTTTCTGTCCTAATCCTGGGTTATTACCAGTTTGTAGCTCCAGATAGTTTTTATGCAATGTGGGTTTTTTAAACTCAATTTTATTGCTATTGAATTTCCAACACCAATATGCACCAATATTAAGATGCAAATACAGTTCTGGTTTTAGAGAATTTTTAGAGAAAAATTAAAACTTTTTTGTTTTGTTAAGAAGAGCTAAGTTTTAAAATACCAGTTTTGATCTTTGTCTCAAGTTTCCCTCACCACTCAATAAATTATTTTCCATTATTCTATATTGAATGACAAAACACAAGTACTGAAGTGACAGTGTTTTATATTTAATTTTAACATTTTTATTCTCCCTCTAGTAGTAGAGATGGAAATTTCTGCCTTCTAAGATTCTCAACACATTTTTAACCACATTTTTGTCAGACCAATGTTCTTACATCTGATGTAACTTCTGACTGTGCTGTTTATACATTGACCTCTCTTGGATAAATCTGCTGCTCAAAATCTGAAATTTGATTGGGAGAGAAAGGGTCCAGTGCTGGAAAAGCTGCTGGATTTATTCATTCACCTGTTTGGGCTTTAGTACAGGAGCTCAGCTTTCATCTCTTGAGACAGATAATGTTCCATGGATGAATCCCAGCACCAATGCACAGGGCTTAGGCCATGATAACTGTTTGTACCAAAATAACACGGAATTGGGGTAACTGTAAAACATTTGTTGTATCAAATCCTTGTTTTGAATATTCCAGAACTCGCTGTGTGATTTTTAAACCGCTTGTACAGAAAAGCTTTTGTTGAGAACTTGCACAACTGTCCAGGAGGATGTTCAGTTAATCTCTCTCTCTGAGAGGAGGTTCTTTTCAGGTACTTTTAACTCTAAATATTGTTTTAACACTGTGTTCTCAACCCTGTTGCAAACTATTTTATGTATGAAGGACGATGCATGTATTTCATGCACTTGTAATTTGCAGAAAGTCTCGTGGACCTCTCGAGCTCCAAAGCTATGAAGTGATTTTTCTTTTCATGTGAAGAAAGACTTGATGCTTTTGAAATGTGGCACATTAAAACATCTTTGCTCAGAAAAGATCTAAAACTGAATGCTTGCTAGTTGTGACTTCTTTCCCTAAAAACCTTGTATCTGAGACTGATTTTGTATTTACAGTGTAGCTGGTTTGAGTTTGTATTCACAGGAATTCCACTTGCAGCAAGCTTCTGTCCTTTCTGATGATCAGCAGGATAACATTTCCTCTAGTCCTACAGGTAAACTTCCAGCTTGCCTACTGGATTGCCATTAAATTACATTAAATATTAGGTTTTAAGGTCAAGTGTAATTTTAAAGCCTTGAGGGTTCATATTTAGGTAAGAGAGGTGAAGTGGGGGTTTGTATGTTGCAATATTTAGTAACTTTGAAAGGATTTTTCCAGGGTGATGAGAGGATTCCCCAGACGGCTCTGGATGCTGTTTTGATTTCTTCAAACACATCCTAAATGTTTGATGAACCAGAATAGGGAATTGGGGGAGGCATTGAAGAGTCTTTCAACATGGAAAGTATTTATCTGTGCTCACTTCAGCTGGTGTAACCTGTCATAAATGTGCAGCTCAAACAGAATACTCAGAACAACTTCCCAACTCCCAGCACTTTATCCAAAGCAAGAAGGCTCGAGGTGCCGATTATTTTAAGGACTTTTCAGGATATACTGGTTTTTTCCATCGGTTTGCCCCTGGAATTCCCGGGTGCACGTGGGGAAGGAATGAAGTTTTGTAAGGAAAGCTGAATAAATCGGAACGTCCCTGCTCGCTCCTGCCGCGGGGGGCCGCCACAGCCCGCGCATTCCCGATGGATTTCCAGAGGGATCCGCGTTCCACACAGCGATTCCCAGAGCCGGGCGGGATGGGGAGCCCGCAGTGCAGAGCTGCGTTGAAAGGAGATGCTCGTTCGGTCCCAGATTCTTGAGTTTTGCCATCGGTTTATCAAGCTGGATTTACGGAAAGGGGAGTTCCTAATTCTGGAATATTCCTATGGAAAGGAAAACGAGGGATCAGCTGCAGGTGTTGAGTTTTAAAGCTGAACAGTCATGGCTTGGTGATTTTTGGGGCAGGATAAAGCACTGGGAGATGCTGGCTGGTTTCTTGTTGGGCCAAAAATAGTGATGCTGCAAACTGGAGAGAAAAAACCCCTACTTCTGTTTATGATGGAAACACCTGAAGGATGCTTCTTCATATCTCTAAAAAATTGAAAGTATTCCCATTTTACAAATAAAGAAAAAAGGCAATAGCAGGGGAGCTATCTGATTACAAGGCCATTAACAGCTGCTGCAGATAAAATTTGGGAATACCAAGGAACTTGAGATTTTTATCAGATTTAAACACACTCAATTCCCAAGATGTTGAGGCAACACCTCAGTGGGTGATCTGGTATTTTCTCCCCTCTCGGTATTGACAGAGCAAAAGTTTCCCCCAGGCAGTGATGCTTTATCAGTTGGGCTCTTCTTGTTTAAATGATAATTAAGGTTTAAACTGTTGTCAGACTGAGCGGGGGAAAAAACAGTAGCTGTGCTGCTCAGGCTCCAAAAAATGAGTGTTTGCAAATAATGATATTAAAAATCCTGTTTAGCTGTTCAGGTGAAAGCTAAGTTGTCAAATATTGTAGAGCCAGAATTCAGGGTTTTTTAAAAAAATCAATAGATTTCCTCAAAACTCAACCCAGTAAAAGTTTTCATGGTGCTGCTGCTCGAGCTGTGCTTGCAAAGTTTGCAACCAAACTCTGTAACCCAGAATCAAATGTGAAAATGGGACTTGAAGCTTTAACAAGTAGCATTTATCCCCCAACCAGCATTTTATTTTGTGAAGGTGAGTGAAATGCAGCTGATAAAACACTGCTATCCCTAAAAACCTTCCAGTTTTTGTAAATCGTAGGGGTTAGAACATAAAGAAGAATTTTTGGCTTTTTATTGTGAGATTTTACTGCAACTTCAAAGCTGTGTGAGCCCCCAGATTTCCATGGTGAACTTAATATCATTCCAATTAATCTAATCACCACCCTAAACCAACCTTATTGCAATAGAAACCTTTGTGTATATATATATATATATAAAATCTTGATGTGCACCTTGTGAATAATAACTTATTTTTATTATCAAACTGAAAATTCTGCTGCAAAAAAAAATAAGGGGGGGGGAAATTTCACTGCTTTGCAGCAGCCTCTTGATGATGTAAATTTGTTTTGCTGATGGTTTCTTGTGGTTTCTGGGTGATTTAAAGTTCAAGTAAATTCTGTCACCGCTTCCTGTTGATAACCTTGTCTAGATCTGTTAAATACAGAGCTTTCAGCACTTGGGGAGAGGGGCTGAAAATGTGGCGTTTGCTCTTTGCTGCTGCCTGGGGAAGGAAGGAGGTTATCTAAGAAAAGAAGGAGCTTAAAGTAAGCCTTCAACGCAGGCTCCTCTTGCAGCTGCCTAAAGATAACACAGATAATTTTCCTCTTTACCGCGTGTATTTAATAGCTGCTAACTACCCCGGCGCTCGAATCTTTGTTAGCAGCGTGTTTAAATTGTGCCACGAGTGTACAGGGGGGAGTGGGGAAAAAAAAAAGTAATTTAGTATTTAAAATCTGCTTGTGGAATTCCTTAACCAGCTGGCAGCTGGCTCAGTAATGTGATCAGAAGGGTGGGGTTGGCTGGTGTGGAAGGGAAATGATTTATAGCACGAGGTAGGATGTTATTTTACCCAGAAAAAGTATCCCAATTAATAGAAATATTGCCTTATTAGGCCATATATTTAACACTTGAACCAGAACGTTGCCCTTGCGGTTACCAGGAATTACCAAGTGAGGAATTCTGCAGTAAAATCTCATTAAGAATTTGCTTAAGCAGAGAGTGTTAGAACAAGAATAATCTCATATTGCAAATATATTTCAGCCCATAAGATGTAGAACTTTAATCCCTGGGTGTGAGAAATGGGCAGATAGAAAATACTAATTAAATATTTTTAATATTGGAAGTGTCCAAAACCCAGGTTGGAGCAACCTGGGATAGTGGGAAGTGTCCCTGCCCATGGCAGAGGGGTGGAATGGGATGGGCTTTAAAGTCCCTTCCACCCCAACCCATTCTGGGAGTATTAAACCTGTACTTTATACGCTGAATTATTGTTATTAGCACTCAAAGGCTGAGCTGGGAATAAAAACGTGCAGGGAGAAGCCTTCAAATTACCTCGGCCTGAGCTGCTGGGTGCTCGTGTCTTAATTACAGAGCTTCGAGGGGATGGCATTTAATTGGGGTTTGCTGTGCGTGTGCTCAGGCTCTGTGAGCACATCTGCAGAGGTTTGGGTACAAAACTGCCACGATCTCTGCTGGAAAAATTCAGGGCAAGGGCTGGGATGGAGACTTCCAGGAGAAATATGGAATATCCTCATTTT
The DNA here is from genome assembly GCA_013398015.1 of Oreocharis arfaki. Classification (NCBI taxonomy): domain Eukaryota; kingdom Metazoa; phylum Chordata; class Aves; order Passeriformes; family Paramythiidae; genus Oreocharis; species Oreocharis arfaki. The sequence goes on from VZRR01008872.1 coordinate 149,195, forward strand.
TGCCGTTAGCCCTGTGGCGTGTTGGAGAAGCTGGGTTAGTATCGGTGGGTTTGGGGGGTTAATATTGATGGATTTGGGGGTTAGTACTGTTGGATTTGGGGGTTAGCAGTGGTGAATTTGGGGGTTAATATTGGTGGATTTTGGGGTTAATGCTGGTGGATTTTGGGGTTAACATTAGTGAATTTTGGGGTTGGTTTAGGTGGATTGGGGGTTAATACTGGTGGATTTTGGGGTTAACGACTGGTGGACTTGGGGTTAGTAGAGACGGATTTGGGGTTTAATATTGGTGGATTTTGGGGTTAGCAGTGGTGGATTTTGGGGTCAGTACTCTTGGATCTTGCGGTTAGCAGTGCTGGATTTTTGGGGTTAATACTGGTGGATTTTGGGTCTGCGCTCTGCCCCTGCTCCCCCACCCCCGGGGGCAACCCCAGCGCCCACCCCGCGCACCAGACACCGCT